>QVNV01026689.1:0-48033 GCA_014825455.1 Pseudomyrmex pallidus | reverse complement strand
TTTTTTTTTTTTTTTTTTTTTGCATCGGCTTTGCATGAGGCCGTAATCATCCCCGTCAATCCCATTCGCTTTTATTACCAATCACGCCTTCTTCTTGTATTGGTAAAACGTTACTTCGACAATAAACAGAAACATAATATAACGCAATGTGTGTTCTTCTTTTTACGTCGCACCTCGTCGAACGAATGCGACGCGACGACGTGTCGCGCGTGACGATTAGATCGTTCGATACGCACACGCTGATACTCTTTTTTTCGACAAATATAACGCTAATTATTTCCGCGAACGTTCTACCGTAACGTTGTACTAATTATATCGACGATTCGCTAATTTTTCATGTTTCTTACATCGTACATTTTCCTCGCCCCATTTCCGCGCGTCCCGCTACTCAGTCGACTATTATCCGCTTCGGCTACTTACCCGCCGTATTGTTTTTTTTTTCTTTTTACATTACGGACAATAAATTAACGATGAAAATACTATAAGTACTAAGTATTTACGTTAAACGAAACTGTCACGCACTGGGATCAATCGCGCGAGCGATTATCTCTCTTATGTGTTTCTTTTCTCTCACTCTGTTTCGACACTTTTTTCGTTCGACGTGTCGAATGTGGGTCGATTTTTATTTTTATTTTATTAATTTTCTTTTCTTTCTAATGTGTATGTATACAATACATACACATTAGAAAACTTGACTGGCGGTCGCGAGATAAGATTGCTGACACGCGCGTGTTCGGACTCGCAATTATTACAGGAGATGCTGCAATGTGGATCAAAGTTTTGTTTATCAATTTTGTGTGGTTTTTTTTCTTTTTTTTTTGTATACTTCTGTTTCTCCGTCTGTCAACACAAACAACCGACCGGAATGACGTATCGATACACACATACACACACTTAGGAGGAATTAGGAACAAGATTTTTTTTGACGATGTCGCAACGCGTGCACGCGATATCGCTTTATCCAGCTCGATAAAAGTATTCGGCACAATTTTTGCGCCGAGCCGACACGCGATTGCCTTGTAAAAATTTATGCGAATAAATATTTATACGCGTCGTTTCTCATCTTGACCACGTACGTCGATCAAAAAAGTTGCAGCGTCGGATTTTGGCCGCTGATTCCGCACCGATTGTCTCTACGGTTGTTAAACTATTGACGATCGACACGATTCAGTGGATGTGAAGTTTCAAACGAATTGTTATAGTATTTTGATTACAACGAAGAGAACGGCGGAAAGTTTTCCGCCGACGCGCCACCCTCTGCGTGTAACGTGAGTGTGTTGCGAAAACGAAATGTCCGAGAGATTAGAACGTCTATACACGGTCTTTACGACCTCTTTGAGGCGTCGTTCGTGTTGTTTTCAGTTTAGACTGCGGGTAGTTTAGAATGCGTACGGTGAAGTATTTCGTTTGAGAAATGCCACAACGCGGAAAAACGAAGACAACGAGTTCAACGCAAGGCGAATTCGCGGCGGTCGACTATTGCGCGTGCAAGCGAATAAACACATTCGAGTCTCGATACGAACTGTCTCGAAATAGCAATACATCGCGAAGCGATAGGGAACGAGGTGCGAACGCGAAAATCAAAATTGCGAAATATCGGCGCGAATGTAAGACGCTTAGAGCTTTTTCAATA
Source organism: Pseudomyrmex pallidus (assembly GCA_014825455.1). Classification (NCBI taxonomy): domain Eukaryota; kingdom Metazoa; phylum Arthropoda; class Insecta; order Hymenoptera; family Formicidae; genus Pseudomyrmex; species Pseudomyrmex pallidus. The sequence goes on along the minus strand of QVNV01026689.1, from coordinate 46,400 downwards.
AAATAGTATAATAATTTGTCAATGTTCGTTTCGAAATATTTAACGTGTGTGTGTGTTTGGACGCGTCGTCAGATAGATTTTGGACGCTGTATCGAGCGTGAATATAATTCCACGAGACGAAATGACATTTTTATTGATATTTGCAGGCAGGAGTCGCGTACGGAGACTTTTCTTCTATCAAAGAAGGGGGTGAACTATTCGGGACCGTTTCTCAGTTTTTCATTTTTCATGAAAGCGCCCGCATATGTAATACTAAACGCATTCGTCAACGTTCCTTCGCGGTATGGATGAATAAGAACGACCGACAATCAAGCGACATCACAACGGCGAATTGAAGCGGACAAGCACCGCGTTTTCCGCTTCGCAGATAGGTCTTTTACGTTTCGTGTACGATGGCACAGAGATAAAACGTTTTTTTTTTTTTTAATCACAACCTCGGACGAGGTTTCGAGACGCTCGATTCCTCTCTTTCTCGTATTCTTTCTTCCAGCTCGCTTTGCTGCGTGAAGAAATCGTGAGTCAAATTCGCGTCCTTGTGTGCGTGTTTGAAGGCTTACTCGAGACGCTACTCGAGCGAGCTGTCATACCGCGACATACGAACTCATATCCCGATTACCAGAAGAGCTCGTGAGCAAGTCTTGACGTGGACGCCGCTGCCGCGGCCGCAGCGGCCGCCGCCGCAGCTGCTGCCGCCGACGATGATGACGACGATGAGGACGATGACGCTCCGGGCGGCCAAAGGCATGGCTGACCCGGAGCGGCGGTTCAATCTTCGTCGTGATGCCGCGGACTCGCGTCGTACCCACCGATCGAACCGGAGTTCTCAGGCGAGAAGTTCATCATGTCCGTGGGCGAGAGACTGTCCTGCGTATAATAGAACGACGGATGGTCCGAGCTCGGGCCGGCGGTGCCGCCGCCGCCGCCGCCGCCGCCGCCGTTCAACATCGTCGCCGGCGGCGAGACCGACGGACGCGCCGACGGGCCAGCGCCCGTGCTTGAATGATGCTGCGTGCCGGTGAGATCGGCACCGACTGGCGACAGAAAGTTCATCTCGGTGCCGCCGTCGCGGCACCACAGCTGCCGCATCTCCTGTCGCCGCTGCCGCATCAGCGATTTGTATTCGGAGATGCGCATCTTCTTGCCGTCCACGATACACGTGCGTTTCGGCCGCGGTCGATACCTATAGTCCGGATGCTTCTCCATATGCAGTTTCGACAGTCGCGATTGTTCCTCGTAGTACGGTTGTTTCTCCGAGTTCGACATAGCCTTCCACCGGGCGCCTGTGAAAAAAAAAAGTACACCGCGTTCAAAAGCATATAATTAAATATTCTACGGTGAGAAATTCACCTTTGAATGTATATATTATGTGCAGATATCAAAGTTTAATATTTTTTATTACATATTTTAGAGTATATAAATCTGAGAATTTATATGCACATGTGTGTTTAATAATTATTACAAGCTCTATCAGTTGAATTGATTTAAATCAGAATGTTGCAGTCGATTACTAATCGTGCGAAGCTCGAATAGCCACAAAGAGAATTTATATTAACGGCGTTTCCTTACCGAGAATTTTCGATATGTTGGAATTATGCATATCTGGACAGGCCTTCAAGATCTTCCTGCGCTCATCTTTGGCCCACACCATGAATGCGTTCATAGGTCGTTTGATATGTGGCTTGTTCTCACCCTCCCGTTTCTGCTGCCTCACCATTTTAGCTGAGGAGAGAAAGAGAGAGATAGAGAAACAGGGGCGTTAGATGTCACGTCGTCGTCGTGATTCACGACACTCTCGTGAGAAACGAATCTGATTTCGTGAGGGCGTCGTTTGGCACTCTCAAAACAAGAGGTGTAATATTAGCCTAATCGTTACTCATAGGAACTGCTTACCTTTTTCCGTTATGTCTTCCGCTACTTTATACGCCGGATCTCGCCACACTGCAATTTTAAAATCGAATTACACGTGCAAAAAAGTGTGTGACAAGAATGAGAGAGAACTTTTAGTGATCGTCGAAGACTTATTCTTTGTGTAATAAATATATTTATATTTTTTCATATATAACATCGCTTTTCTAAATCTTTTATACACAAGTCAAAATGCACAATTGCAATTAATTATATCCATTAAGTCCGCGATTCGATCGATACGATTTCGACATCTACTCACTGTGAGGCGTCGAGAGAAAGTCTTGCTCTTCCTGAGGCGTTTCTTCCCGAGAGCCCGAATGTTTGATCGGCCTTTGAGTTTGGGCCGACGGTGGCATCGCACCCGCGCTCGGCGGCAAATAGAGCCCGTGCATCGCAAAGTGCTTTTCCACGGCGGCGACCGCAGCGGCCGCTGCGGATCCGCCCGGTCCACCGGCCTCGTCTTTGGCCATTACCTTGCTCACTGTAACGGATCATCGGAGAAATGCAATCAGGTTACGCGCGCGACGAAGAATGTGAGAAATCGAGAAAATGACTCCGAGATGAGATATCGGCCGGTGTTGAATTCTTCGTCCAATTCAAACTCGATTTCAACTTTGGCAAAAATTTTAATTGATATCTCTGGTTTTGTTTTTAAAAATTCAATGATTTTTAAATAAAAAAAATTGTTTTTCCATGAAGGAAAAGAGATTGGTTTTTCCTTTTGCTGAATTATTAACAGACATTATCGTGGATAAAGTGACAACGCGTCGCGCGATACACGACTTGCGAGACGACTCGTTCTAACGTTACAATGACGTTACAGCTGGGAAATCTCGCGGTTTTTCTCTTGGCGAATCTCATTACGCAGCCCTTATCGGGCGGAATCACGTTACGCGTCGTTGATTATGGGCACGAGAACTATATATTGCGCCGGTCCAGGCAAAAACCAGATACGAGCGAAACAGGTTCTTTCTCTTGCGGGATGAGCGTTCGAATGAAAAGTAAAAAAAAAAAGAAAACAAACAAAAAAAAAAAAAGATAAGATAAACCGCGCGAGCAATCGCGGAAAACTAGTCTGCTCGAGGATGATTTGAAGTGTTCATCATCGGCATAAAGTCGCGCCGCGCATGCCGCTTAATCGCGCCTTTCTTTTCAAAAGCCATTAACTGCAATTGCCAATTTGCATTTGTTCCGTGAAAAAAACGTGAAATATATCGCGCACAACGAGTTTTACTAACGAGATTTTACTGCCACTCGAATCACGTGCAAAAAATGCACATTACTTTAATCACGCGATACAATTCGAATTATGATTAACGGAGAATTGATTGGCACACAATGCAAGATTTCCGAGAAAATCTTTCTACGAGAAAAAAACATATGCAATCGTCACGCAAACATAATGAGATCGTATTCATGAACAACGTTATTGCTTCGTCGTTTTGATATCTAATTCACCGTCATTCAAACGATAGAAGCAACGTTTGATTTCCGTTCTTATATTTTTTTTTTTTTTTTTTTATTGCTAACAATCGTAAAATGTTACACTCACTCGGAGAAGATAGAGTACTGAGATGCGGCGGCAAGCCTGCGTAAGGAAGCGTCGGCAGATAATTCCGCGGTATCGGCAGTCCTGGCGGGAAAAGCTTGGGCGCGGTCGCCGCAAGCGGTTGCTCCTGCTGACCGCTGCTTCCGGCGCCGGTCGAGTGGGAATCGCTACCGGGCGACGAGGAGGACGCTGTGGCACCCGAGGACGTAGACTTCGGCTTGGTGAGGTTCAACGGCGCGTCGAGATCCTGAAGCGGCGGGGCCGTCGGGGCTACGGCAGAGGAGATCGGTGCCGGTGACGACGATTCCTTCTCCATCTGCGTGGTCATCTGCGCGAGATGCGCGGTCGCCCAGCTCGGGCCTTCGCGATGACTGCTGATCAGTACATTGGCGATCGAGTTGAGGTGCTTGTTGCCGGTGGCGGCGGTCGACGTAGCCGGTGGCGGCGGCATGGACGATTGTACGGGCAGCCCTCTTAGCTGCTCAAGAAATGGCAGGAACATAAACGATTGCCCCGACATGCTCAGCTGGCTCTTTGTTATCTGAGCCTGCAACTCTTGGATATTGTGCTGCATGATGTGCTCTTGCTGCCGTTTCAAGTGCTCCGTTTGCAGCCGCTGCATCTCGATTTGCTTCTGCGAGTCGACCGTCATGTGAGCGGGATACTGTAAAGGCACACGGACCACTAATTAAAGGGACGCTGCGCTCCGCTCTGCACCGACGGCTCTGTATACCGAGAGATGAGAGAAAGAGAGAAAGAGAGAAACACACACAGAGACGATAGCGGCAAGATCATGACGTTCGCTATTGCGGGGGTGAGACACACGTTGGTGGAACAACTCGTTCGCACGGATAAAATATATTGGACGTGTTGGCCGGGACAATGTAAGAGTCGAGCAAATTGCGCGATGCGATTGCCACTTTGTGCCGCTAACGACTCGTATACGACCCGAACGTCGTAAAGACCGTTTCATGCCTTTCATACGGTACGTTTCGTATATTTCAGACGCGGATTGCAGTTGTTCGAGCGCGGAATTCTCTTTTTTCTCGAGCTCATCGTGCAATGCGCTTTAATATGACATTACAATGAAGAGAAGATATTGCAGCGTCAGAGAGACTCGTCTTCGTTACTTAATAACTTGGATGCAAGTTCGCTAGCGCATTGCACGAAGAGCAGAATTTTATTGTTCACACAATGTTAAAAAAAAAAAAAAATCAGCCGTAGTGCAGAAGCGGTTTTTTTAGCGAATTAAATAAAATCATAAATATACGAGAAACTACATCATTCATTGCTTTGATTATGTACATAAACGCAATGCTTGCATCTTTTACTGTGGCACCTCCATTATTAATTTCTTGACATTTATGTAAGCTTATATATAAATAAGTTACACATAGTTATATTATTATTTTACTCATATAACTTAAAATAAACGTCCTTACATACAAAAAACAGCACACTTCCGCGTCATATATGAATTTTTATTGATATTACGAACGCGTTGCATAGAAGGAACCACTGCTTGATGTTGACAAATCAGCGGTTAGTTGATAAAAAAAAATCTAATAGTTGTTTCGAGTCAAAAAAAAAAAAAAAAAAAGCTGCTGTCACTTTTTATACTTCACGTGGATAAAATTATTTTGCGTACGAAACGTGTCAATTATAAATGTTTACTGAATAAATATTTTATTTTATTTTTTATTTTATCAACACACACACACACACACACATATTTTTACGCTGCGTAATTTTAATGTGGGAACACAGTTTTATCAAGGAATTCCGAGTATCAAATTATCAATCTCCCTCTTCTCTTTGAGTATCAACTTATTACGTATATTTTAACACGATGTTACAAAACGGTATCGCACGTCAATAATATAATCTCATCGACACAAAAGACGATTATCGCTTCGCAATTGAGAAAGTTAAAGAATCTAATTGCGCGTGTTCTCGTCCGTTAATATATATCGCGTTATCAAGCCGAGCTTCCTCCAGCCAAGTGCATCGCCAGCGAATTTTCCAATGCGCGCGATATTAATAGCATTAGGACGTGTACCGTATAGTCGCGGACTTGAACGGGCGCGAGCGCCCGTTTGATCCAATCCTGCCACAGAAGGAACGCAACAATTTACACGACGAATATCATTGTGCTTTACTACTTTTCTACGTCCTGGCTGCGATCCAGTTATGTGTGGGGTTTATTTTAGACGATAAGGAAGACGTTTATTCATCCAGCCTGTGCACCAGCTGAGAAGTCGCGCGCGCGCGCGGATGCACCCGTGGATGCTGCCGTCCTTTTCCCCTGTGCGAGGGAGCTCCCACTTATTAATTTCTTGACATTCGACGGAGGGAAAATTAATTTACGATCGGAGATGTGCGACGACTCCCCGGAATTTTTACCACGCCGTGGAGAGTGAAAAAAAACAACAAAAAGCGCGCGTCAACTTATACGTAATTACAAAATAATATTGTATAATAAACAGCGGCTAAAAAAAAAAAAAAAAAATACGGGCGTTCGGTTTGTGTGTCACTGGGTACGACAACACATCTGTGCAAAACAGTGTTGCACAAGCGGCGATAAGCGGTGACCTTCCGTGTCAATTAGCTATTGCCGGACACTTCTTATGATCTTCACGGGTTTGTTAAAAACGATAGCAGAAATACCGAGCAATGTAATCTATGACCAGATATCAAAGCGAAATGACTACACGTATTATATTATATGCGAAAAATCGATCGATCGTTTCCAACCTTGTGCTTCACATTGTGAACCTTCCGCATTGAGTTAATAAGTTTGTGATATCATCAAAAGGTTTTGTTTTTTTTTTTTTTTAATTTCTTTTGATAATGTGTCAAGGCTCTCGGTGGAGAGTTAGGAGGAAAGTCAGTTATTGTTGCATTAAAGCGCGTTGTATTAAGCTGTGCGCGAAATTAACCGGACAGTTCATTACGAGTCATTAAGAGTATCGTATGACTACGTTCTCCATTCTGCATTCGTTGACGTTACTATCTTTTACGACGCGTCGGTACGGCAAGAGGCCCGAGGCTCAAAGGCTTGCCGAACTGTGCGCGTTTATGTTCCTGCGAAGCGCATACGCGCATGTGCGTTCATTGAGACCACATGTCGCGTTCGTTTCGGTAACGCGATGGAATCGGCCACCGGGAGAAGACAATGCGTCGCGACCGGGTAACGCCAATTCGGGTAACATCTTCGGTTCGCGGCATCTATAATGGGCGAGGAAAGGCGACACAGCGAAGGAGGAGAGAGAAGAGAGAGGAAGAGAGAGGAGGAGAAAGAAAGAAACAAAGAGAGAGAGAGAGAGAGAAAGAGAGGCGACTGGAACTTCATTATTCATTTGCACAGTTCAGTTATGCCGATGATACGTATCCGTGACAGCTATACCGCCCACAGTGGCTAAATATAAACAGGCGGGGTGCCAGCAAGTTCCATTCACATTCACATCTACACGCGACGCGGCGGTTTAGTAAGTGAGCATAAGAATATAAGGAGCTCCGTTCTGAATATGCATCCGCGCATTGACGCCAACTGCACCGCCTAAACTTAGCCTCGCAATTACCGAAACATACCTACCCTCTCCCTCCTCGCCCCGCAATAATCATTATTCGACTTTATTTTATCGGATCATCGATCGAGCACTCAAATGTGATGACGCGAGAAAAACTGTCGTCTTTTTCAGATTAGTATAATAATCGCGCGCAAGATTATATGAATAATTAATTTGACAACGATATTCATCAATTTTTTATTATAATGTTATGATGTGTTCGCGGTCTGAAATTCGAAAAAAAATTAATTACCGTATTTATTGAAAATTCAAGGCGCCTTCTTATATAAAGATGTTTTTTTTTTTTTAATTGTACAACAAACAATATTGCATTGCATCACGACCGAACGGATTTTTGTCGGTGCGATATGCGGCGGGCGTCGTCACAAAATGCGAGGCTAAAGGCCACGAAATTCGCTTGTCTAGATTTAGAATCGGAGCCACTGGAGTTGCGAGTGCAAGGGGGACATGCTGGGTGACGTAGATCCACCGGAAGTGGTTCATACTTCACGTGCGTTATAAAGACTGTCACTGCGCGGATACTGTCTAAAATTACGTCGCGCTGCCAAGAGCGCGCGCGCGACGACTCCAAACCGACGTGAACAACCCCGCAACGTAGATCGGATTATGGGCCCTCCCGGATGTCAGGCGCAATCTTATCGCTCGATCGCCTTCGTCCGAAATACATAGCTTTATGAATAATCGATTGAACGGAACGCGAGAGAGGGAGGAGGAACGCGCGAAGAACCGATCTGCTTTGCTAGTCCTTTGCGCAGCCGAGACAACAAGGAGCCGAGAAATAAAAAAAAAAAAAAAAAACAAAAGCGCCGCTGCACTCTTTAATGGAATTTTAAAAGAGTCGCGCGGAGAGAGGGAGAAAGAGAATCTCCATCGACACATAAGAGGGTGGTCACTGGATACATAAATGATGGAGCGCTTTGAACGGGATTCGCTCTGTACAGAGCTCGCGTCGCAACTCTATAGAAGAGAGAGAGAGAGAGAGAGAAAAGAGAACTCGTATGAATTGCGGGAATCTAGGGCAACCGGAAGCGGTATTTTCGTGGAGCCGCTTTTCGAGTGTGACGGAGGAGTATAGATGTTTGTGTGGGGAAGCAACATCGCCGGTCCGTCTCTTCGAGAATTGTCCGTCGTCTCTTTTTCATCGCGAATTCTATTGTGTTCGCGTCAATTTACGCGCGTCCGCTATTTTTCTCATGCTGATTGCAGCTAAAAATGTTGAGGAAAAGAAATTCGCGCTTTGTAGAAGAAAAAAAAAAATCCGTATATAATCGTATCTTGTGTGTATTCTGGTGGAATGGCACGATTTATGTACCTTTCTCGGGGACTGCAGAGAGCAGTCGGAAACAGGCACATCTCGCGCGCGATCGTCAAAAGACAGAAGAGTACGCCTCGCGGAATCCATAATCATCAGATCAGACCAGTCCGTAGTTGGACGCGTGTTCGGATACAGACACGGTGGTGGTGTATTACAGCACCGTATTTTCAGATATCTTTATTGGCCGATGTTTATTATCTATTCGCTGCCTCTAAAATCCTTTTGATATTCCGCATTGGCGGATAAACAAATCGGCCGATCATCGAGCCGGTTTCTCGCGCTCTCGCGCACACGAAAGCGCTAATATTAATAATTCCGTTGCCGCGCGTATCGCCGATACACCGTATTCCGTTCGATATTATCTGCGAATGTGCGATTGGTGCGCGGCGGCGACGGCGTTTATTACGCGAGTTTCGTCTCAATATTCCCGGATACAATATCACAAAGACGACTTTGTTCTCATTTTCAATTCGCATCGTCATCGGTTTCTACGAGTAATTTGTGATAATGCCGGCAGAATTAAAACTATATATATATATGTAAGATTGCTACTGTAATTCCTCGCTATTTGATTTTGCACTTATCGAACGATTACATCATTGCTCCGATACTTCTCTCTTTCCGGGAAAAAGATTAAGATAATCGCGCCAGTAAATGACCAATTAGGAAATATTGTCACAGATATAATGTGCGGTCTTCTTATACTGAGAGAACACCCTCGTTATGCATTCACTGTTTTTTTTTCCCCGCAGACTGTAATATATGGATATGTGAAGAATAATGATTGTTGTTTGCGACATGAGCGGAATACATTAGAATATCCGATGCATTTCTGTAACAAGCTTCTGCAAATCGGGATCGTTAGAAGTGCGTGAGAGGTGCGAACGCGTGCGTCGAGAAGATACTTTGTAAATGCGCGCGTTTCATCGCCCTTAAACTGCGCGACGTTTTCGCACGATGATGCGTTCATACGCGACACATTGTTCGGTCTTTTGGTCTACATCGCTGCCAACTGACACGAATACCGAACACGACAGTGGTCGACGTTCGTACTTGGATTGCGCCTATCGAAAATTCAAGTTCTTCGTTCAAAATTGCGGCGAAACATTTTTCTTCTTTTTTTGAATTACGTTAGAAAATTCTCACGATGTTCGTCCACAGTTCACGCGAATTGTCGTAAACACGAAATTCTCACCGTTAACACACACACACACACACACACCATACAACTTATTTGAATATTTTACCGAAAATGTTTTCTCAAATGGTTGGCTTTGCAAAACTTGAAGAAAACAAAATAATGAAAGGATTAAACACTTTTTTTTAGATGCGAGTATTCACTTTTTTGCGGCCCGTCGTGAACGACGTATTTCCGTGCCCGCGCGCAAGCACAGATTAAATATATTTGAGCCACTTTGCAATTTATTAGACTTGAAAGATCTTAGCCTTTTTGTTGCATAAGCGGTTTTATTTTCGCGTATCTTTATTTCTTTCCGTTAAGAAGATATTCTTATCTCTGCGCAGTCAACATTGTACGCTAAGTATACATGTCCTCCCGCTTAGCAATATATTACTAATTAGCACATCGTTCGAATTTATCTCAAAGTCTTCTTTGATTAAAATAAATTAGTTAGTGCCGTAAGATTTAATTCTGCGCCAAAGTAAAAAACTTTTATTTCGCAAATATCGAGAGATATCGCACAAAGATGTTTTCGAATATGGCTCTTTTATTTTTCTCAGCATTTTCGGCTTTTTACGAGTCTTCGGCTTCTGTTCTGATGTACGTGTGAGTGCGCCGTTAATAACATTAAATCCCGATATTACGACGCGTATGACAGGCGTGTATACCGAAGTCGGATGCGGACAGTGTTTCTTCTTAGTCTCGGAAAGACTCGTCGCGGATCGAAATAAGCTGCGGCGATGAGCCGGCTGTCAGCAGGATTATTGTCCTCGGCTTCTTACACTCGCCACCGGGGAGTTCTTTCCGTGAGGATCGTGTGCGGTAAGGGTGGGATGGTGTGTGACTCTCTCTTGGGACCGGGGGAATGTCGGGACGTGTCCGAAGTACAACCCCCGTCAACTTTGAAGCAAGCAAGACGGCAATCGCGTCGCTGTCTCTTTCGGTTCCTTCTTACTTTCCTGCCGGCGTATCTTCTTTTTTTCACGTCGCTTCCTTCGGCTCAATTCGTTTCTTTCAAGCAACGAGAGAAAGAAGAGAGAAAAAGAATGAGAAAGAAGATGAGAGAAGGAAGGAAGAAGGAGACATACGTCTTTCTCACATCCATCCCCTTTCGTTCTGCGAGAACTACTCGAGGGACTCTCTTTGTCTCCATCATCGGCGTTCCTATCAACGATCACCCCTCTTCCTCCCTCGAGATCCCTCGGAGAATCCTCTATCTCTAGTGGCGTAGCAACCGACAACCGTACTGTCACTGTACCACTTTGACACCTCGATCGGTTTATACCGCGATTGACGGTGTCAACAAACGCGTCTCTCAGCTCGCGAGAATGAAAGAGTTTTCGTCGTACCAAAAGTACCGCGAGCGGTCACTCTTCTCACGATCTTTATTATAATGCCACGCAACAGAACGCACGCGTGTGGCTACAACTTGTCACACTTCTATTAATGCGAAGAAAAATAAATTCCGGCTGGGTCTAATCAGTTTGAAAAATATTTTTGCTTCGAAAAGTGTCGCAAATCGAATGCAAAATGAATTCTTCTCTAGTAAAAATTAGCAAAGACAACAACATAACCGTTTACAAAAAGAGAGTCGATGACCCAGAGAATTAATACATTATTTTAAATATAAAAAGTACATGTTTTTTTCTCAGAAAAAAATATTTTTTTTTTTATAAGAAGCTCGGTAGAAGAAAAAATCATGACTTCTAAAACTGCAGATTATATAGGAGCAAATAATTCGATTTTGTTTTGCTCAGTCACTCGAGCGCCGCGAGGATTGAAACAATACTAAAAGATACGCAAGGCGGAAAGTGATTAACTCCTAACAAGTCAAGATTTCCTTGGCGCCGCACGACCGCAACCCACATTTCCGCTAGTTGATGACCCCCAGTGAGAGGTAATACGTTGAAGTAGCGCGCACGACGCTAGAGAACTAGGGAGAAAGCAATAAGAAGAAGATGGAGGGTTACAACTACAATATATATACACGCGAGGAGAGTACGCGCCACCGTATGCATCTTACCCCGCTTGTTATATGCCCCCTATCCGAGTTGTGCGGATTGAGTACAATAAGCAGCTCCCTTTGCATTTTTCTCTTTATCTCTCAACCGACTTTAATTAATTTTATATACGTGTGCTATACGCGGCTCGCACACGCCGCAAAATCTTAATTCTTTCTTTCTCTCTTTTTCACGTTCTTCTTTTTTTTCGCGTTTGTTGATTATATTTTAGCTCGTTTTAATCCGCTTTCTTCTTCTACGTTCCGACGCTCGCTTAGCGAAGAAACGGAAAATAACGCACGCGATGCACGTGCCGCAGTGCGCGCTTCTCTCGTATATTCAAGCAGCGTAACCGCGATTCTAATTCATGATGTCGACGACGCGTAATTGTACGCGCGTGAGTGAATACAATTGTGCAAGATCTTTTTCCGTCGGAAAGAAATTGCTCGATTCATCGTTAAACATGTATATATGGATACATATCAAAAGAGAGAGAGAGAGAGAGAGAAGAAAAAAAACGAGAGATCTCCGCGTGCTCGTTGACTGATGACGCGTAATTCAGATCTCACGAGAAAAGATCAATTTTCTCGCGCGTGCAGATTAAATAAAATAAATTTCGTGATTATTGTAAAATATCATTCACAGAAATGCCAGATTTAACGCGAAAGAGAGAGAGAAGACGAGAAAGAGAGAAACAGTATATCCGACAGTGTCACTGTCTATCTTTGGAAACACAGATCTTGCATATATACAAATTTAATGCAAATTAATTAGATTTTCCAACACCGGGGTAACAAGCAATTTGCTGTCTGTCACGCGTCACACACACACACATATTGTACGGATATAATCTCTATCTTATTTGTTGATTCCATGGATGAGGCACAAAAGGCTATTTCTGGAATTCAAGAAGCACATAATGTGCACATAAAATTGTAAAATTCATGATGTACTATCGGCTATATTTCGTGACGTGATTAATAACAATCGCGGCGAACATACCTAACTGTTTTGCTCGCATCTGTTTTACGTTAATTAGAAGTTTTCTGCAATTCTTCTGTGTTGCAAAATAGAAGAATTATATACGCGCACATTGCGATGAATAATTTTGAATATGATTTTAACCACAATTATATGTAGATAAGCGCGGCGTTTTTTACACGTGCAAAGCGCACGTGCAACACACATTCGCACACAACAACACAATTATGCCTTGCAAGTTTGCGACTAACCACAGAGAGATTACCATGTTACACAACGAAAACAAGAATCGCAAGGAATTGAAATATTATATGCCTCAATCACATCGATCGTGTTTTTTTTTCAGCGAACTTGTATGATACAGAAGTCGCGGAAGTCAAATATTACATGAAGATATTAAAACAAAAAAAAAAAAGGAACTCTACATATTCCTTCTCTTCCGCAACATGTTAGTCCATTTTAAACGAATGCGTTTAAAATGACTCAATAGTAATCCTAATATGCAACGCGATATGGCGTGAGGAACGTATGTTATGGGATCGTTTACTGTCATAATAAAGCGGGAGCGAAATAACCCGAATCCATATCAGAGCAAGTAAAAGCTGCACGCTCGCGTTCTCCGAAAAGGCTCGTTTACGCGGCGCGCGTATGTACCGTAAGCTGATATCGGCACCTTCGCGCCGCGGTGCACATTCCGCGCAAGTATGCAATATTTATCCCGGCGCTTGTCCGCTTAAACTCGCGCGCGCTCTCGCATCCCCGCGCTTTTATATATGTACATGCACGCGTCGTCGAAACGTGAGAACTGAAATAAATATTCGGACGAAACACGCACCAGAAATACGCGCGAGAATAGAAAACCTACGCGGCCGATCATCTTATAAGGACATAATCACATCATCGCGAGATGCAAAACATTTATGTTTCACACAGTAGTACGGCGGATAAAACGTTTAATTATTCTTCTTGATAATCGGGTTTTATAACATCTCTCTGTGTCGCTTATAATATTTTTACATTATTAATTTTATTTTTATTTATGCATACTTTTATTTAAGAATAAATTTCATATCTCAATACTGAGTATTTAAGAAGTAACTAATTTACGTTAAAAGTATTAGATTCTATTTACAAACTACGAAAGCAAATCTCCGAAATATCGTTTATATTATAGGATATAATTTAACATAATTACATCGCGTTACTAGTTTCAAAATTTGTTTCAAATATTATACACTATTATATAAACAAGAGAGAAAATAAACATTTAATATGTTTCACGAGATATTCTTGCATAATTACGTTGCGGTCTCATTTGCAATTCTGGATAACACCGAAAAGAGATCGAACCTGTTTTACTCGTTCGAGATAATCGATAGAATTAAAAGTGTGTCGTGACGAGACTGAGGTTTGATTCGAACGAATTTTTGTGCGCATTGACTTGAGCAAGTAAAATTCGCAATTAAACGCGAATCTGTCTCTCCTCTCTCTTTCTCTTGCGAGATCTACCTCGGATATTCGGGGAGAAGAGTAGAGAAAATGGAAGGAAATCACGGTGATGGCACATAGGAATGTGGCAGCTGCGGGGCTCATTCACATTCGCGCGCGCGGTAGAATTCTTACTACCGCAGCACTCTCGCTATACGGCTTGCTCTCTCTCATTTCTCCTTCTCTCTTACGGGGTCGCCGTCCAAGTTACAAGTATAACCGCACTCAATGTGCCCGGGGTACCTACTTCCACTTCATTCTGTAGTCCTCACCATCCGCGCTGCGAGATATATCTAGATTTAAATACTGCGCTCCGAAATTCGCGTCTATTGTCGTGCGCTCAATTACTCCGCAGAGGCGCTTGAATTGTGAATCTCAAATTGCTTACCACTGAGAAATCTAAAAATAAGCATTTTTCCGTGAATTAACAAAAACACTCCTATCCTGATTTTATCAATTAACAAATGATCTTGTGTCTAGCTTTTCAAATATTACAGCGCGTCATTGAACAAGAAGGTTTTACATATTCGCTCGATATAGCGGCGTGTTAAAAAACAAAAGACTAAAGATGATTATTGACTACTGCAAAAATTACCTAAAATTTGAAAAAAATGGGAAAACGTGAGATTAAATATCCTTTATTTTTTTATTTCGTTTCCTTAATGTTCTATAAAATCTAATGACGCCGCATCACCATCAAGAGTTTCCCAGCACTTCACTCAGACATGGGTCATCTACGTGATCGTTGCGAGAGGATCATTCGCGGGTCAAATCGGTTAAAGATGAAGACACTGCCACTTACCACGACAATCCACACGGCCGCGTGTTACAGCAGCGTTACGTCGGTGAAATATCCCTCTCGAGAAACCGCGTCTATTCGCGGCCGGGTCATAATGCAATCAGAGTAATCACTGGTGGAAGATTAAAAGGTACCGTTCGCAGTATGATATTTACTTTGAACTATTCTCGGCGCCGTGAATCGAAACGCGCATTATAATCCGGCGATTGCGCGCGGTCACGTTTGCGAGCTCAAAGACGCGTCTTGCGAAAGGTAGGCCAGCACTCTCGATAAACGGACGACCGGAAGGAGGAGGAGATCTCGCGGTGCGAATAAAAGATGAGATTCACGGCGGGAATTGTCGAGCGCCGCTCGACAATCGAACGCGAACAATATACGTGGGACTCGCGAAGTCACAATGAAGAGCCGGGAGAGACAATCAGTCGCGGGGACGCGGTGACGAATCGCGTAACGAGAGAAAAAGCTATCGGGAGACAGAGGAAGAAAAGTCGACGGACATGTCCGCGAGAATACAATGGGCTACTGTTGCGCGCTCGGTACCCTCGAACAATGCCGGCTCCCGGATTCAGTTAACAATCCGCGCCGCTAACGTGGGGGCTCCCGACGTTAGATAAGAATGACTGAGTCTACGGAGGCGCGACTACGGTTCGCTCCAATATCCGCGCGCGGATATTCATCCTTTTTGCAATGACGCTTTCGTTTGAACAAAAGAATTAGTGAGGATAATTGTCTCGTGTTCCACGATCCGCGATTCTCTTTCGACGATAATACTGTCAGGGGAGAAAAGTGAAGTGTCTTGTGCTGATCTATAAGCAGCGAAAATCTTTCCTTTTGTGATCTTTTACCATAACATTATAAGACAAGACAAAAAATAATACGATCCGTATATAGCACAAAAGATTAATAAGTTCATTATTATTTTATATATTTTCAAATTGGTAACAATGGCATTTCTTCTTCCCTCTCCTCGATATTATTATCTGCGATAATTATACCGATCTTACCGCGCTCGTTAACCACGAAGCGTCCGCGAAATTTCTTTGTACCGACGCTTCGTTTCACCCGAGAATTTAATTAAGAAACGCGCCGGTATATAAGTACGTGCCGATACCGCCGTTACGCGCGTCAACAATGGGGCGCATTAATGAGAAAAATAATTACGAGAGGTCTTTCTCTCGTCACGGAAAATCAGAGGTTGAGGAGCGAGCGCCAAGGTAGCGGCCAAGAAGAGTCGCGCGAGAGAGAGGGTTCGCGGTGCGTAACGTCGCAGACGAGTGGTCCAGACGTGTTACGGATGCATTAGCGAGCCCGCTGTTTCTTGCACCCTCGCGAGAGAGAGAAAGAGCTTTAAAAAGCATTTGTCCGGCGACATAATTATTTCGTAATTAATGTAATAGCCGTCACCGACTCGATTAAGATATTTGCGTGCGATATATATACACTCGGTTGCGTATCAAAAGAATATATAGGTAAGCTATTCTCACGAAAACGCGTAAGAAGGGAAGATTTTCCGAGCAAACGTATTTAAGTAATGAATTCGTGTGATTTCAAATGTTCGTTTCAACGTCGTGTTCAACCATCCCGTTAAAAACGCCGTAAATATTTTCTTTGGTGTGTGATAAAGTAACCGGCAAGCATTGTGAAATTGACTGCAAAACGCGCGACGCGAAGAAAAAAAAAAGATACCTACCTATTTATAAATTCAAAACGTAAAAAAATATTGTTCATATTTCTAGTTTTCCTCACGTTGTATTAATTAATTTCTCACTGACATACATATTTATATTTACTGGTGTATTATTTCTATACACTAATTGGAACTGCATTTAAATCATTATAAACATCACGATGTAATGCGAATCCAACAGCTAGATGGCTGCCGACCATGACGATTATACCCATCACGGGTGCTCAGTGTGTGTTAATATATTTATATTAACAAGATACTGATACGCCTCACGATTTATATTGATAATGATACCGATCATATCTGAACCGTTATATATATGTATATATGCGAAAGAGAGAGAGAGAGAGAGAGAGAGGCACGCAGCAACGCCGCAGCAACGTGTATCGGAAAAAAAACGAGTTACGCCTTGTTACGGCCATTCAATCGGACGTTGAATAACGGGTTGGGTCGCTGCAGTTACGGTTAAAAAATACGAAAACAGGTACGCGTGTAATCGTATCGTCGATTTTTGGAGTGCAGTATTACTTCCGATATGCCGGGGCCGTTTCGAATGGATATACGTATACGGAGCTGATTGAACGCGTTTTACGCCGATGGTTCTCGATCAGCTTTCGATGCCTAGAAACGCAGCGGCGATCGGGTTACAAGTGTCGTTCTCTCTCTCACTCTCTCTCTCATCCCTTTTTTTTTTTCAAGCTGTAATTCAATTTCATGCGATACCAAACGCGCGCTTTTGGCGCCAATAAATTCGATTGAAACCTTCAATTATTGCAGCACTGGCATTTTCAATTTTTACGCCGGCCACATATGAGTCTATGGATCAACATAGATATGTCGGTTGCTATTCACTGCGCGTTCTCGCAGTTATGCGTAAACTCTTTAACGTTACAGTTTTTTTTTAACCGAGATACATGCACCGCGACAGTAAATCTTGATTTTTCAAAATACATAACAATATCTTTGTACCAATTGCTTTTACATATAGGCGTTCTTAGAGTTTTACGACAAAAATGGGAATTTTTTGAAAAAAAGTCAGCAGCCGACTGGAACTTTGTTCCCGGAGAGTGAACTAAACCTGTGCAAATTACACATCTGTCTCGAGGTGCACAAACGTTCGCGATCAAACGACAAACACCGTCGGCCTGCCGCTCGAGTGCGGTAATTCTTTGATCGCTCGACAAGATACGCCGACCTGGTCGTCGCGGTAACGTGGTCTCCCACTCTGCGATGATTTGCCCGTCCGACGACGACGACGACGACGACAACGAACACGGGGGATGCTGAACGGAAAGAAGATAGGTGTTCGCGCGCGAATGCGCGCGTAAGTCGACGTCTCTCGTTCGCAAAAGCGGATGGAGAGGCAGAAAACACGACCGCGCTCGTTTAGCCTGTTTAACGGGAGACCGAATCGCGCTCTGGCAAAAATCGTTGCGACGACGCATCACGGGGATAATGCGCACTTTGCGGAAGCTTCGTTAGTGGAAGCGGAATCGGGGAGAGATATAGCCGCAGTGTGGGTAAGCGAGGTGTAAGCGTCGGCAATGGGAACGATGACGGGCGGCTAAACACGTGACGCAAATAAGAGGAAACGAAGAGAAATGACGAAATTTATTTAAAAATCACGAAACTTGCTTTCAGGAGAGTAATAATGTATGTTGCGCGTGAATATACGCCAAGTCGTATCATTATATGGAGACCATGTTGTGTGCGATTTCGTCACATAAATTACATATAATTTAAAAATTTTTTCAAATTACAATGTGTAGTTTTGTAATAATAATCGCGTTTCTATATAATGAGTTTTTAATATATGAAACGCACGCGCGCCGCATTTTTATTAATTTCTTAGCGCGACCAGCAACCGTTCCAGTAATGCGAATCATTTTTCACCTTAATATAATATGTAACGAGGTATCTAATAAAATGTGAGCTAATCAACCTGTTAAACATCCCGTTACCGACAACAACCGCTAATTATGCGCGGTGGCGCGCACGATGGCTTACGCACCGTAATTATCGGATAAACACAAGTAATGGTTTCGTCATTGATTTTCTCTCTCTCGTTTTTTGCACGTTATATATACGCATTACATCGCGCCGGAATGCACGTTTTGTGATGCGTATACACCTCGCGATCGCAATGGCCGCGATACCGCGCCGCGCGCGCAATCCTCTCTTTGTAGACGGCGAGTTGAACTCGCGTGCAAAAAAAAAAAAAAAAAAAAAAATCCCAGAACGGAGGCGGGGGTGTGCATGTGCCGTATGTAACGCAGCAAAACAAAAACAGACGTCGCGCAAATATGCAGAACGAAGGACATATTTTTGTTCGCGGGAACACACGCGGTAACGTGGCGGTCCACGTCGCCGTTCCGCGGGGGCTTTTCTATGCGTTTGTATTTCTATGCACATATCTCTCTTCGTATACGTGCACGCGCACGTGCGCATATACGACAAGTACGTGTACGCATTACCGGCTTCGTGGTCGATACGGATTTTACGAGCGGCGATGTGCGGCTTCAGAGGGCGGACGCTCGGATGCGTTTGATACAATATATAAGCGACGGGAGCGCTGACGCGGGGAGGGAGAGCGGGGATTGACAGAGGAATGGAAAAGCGGGATGAGTGAGACGAGGGGTCGCGGGTGGTCACACAAAGTAGCATTCTATTGACAGAAAGCCCGGCGCTCTCTCGGGTTCGCCGGTGATTATACTTGGTGATCATATCGCTCACGTATTGACAAACAGTGGTGCAGAGAGAGAATCATTCCCCCCTCCTCGGGGGTCACGGCAATTCCCTCTACTCGTAACCGTTGTGTCTCTTGCTCGACTCTCTTTCTCTCTCTCTCTCTATTTCCCTCTCCCTCTCCTTCCTCTTTCTCTCTCTCTCTCTTTATCTCTTGCCATCCCCTTCGGCTATCCCGCCGCAACCCCCGCCGTCGCTACCGCCACCGATGCCGGATTGCGGGGGTGGACGTGCCTGCGGTCGTGTCTCGTGCACCGGTGCACACACAGCCCGCCCACCGGCAGTCCACAATACACTGCTAATTCCCATAAAGCGCCGGCCGATACGCAAATGGACAAACGGATATGGACATACACACGCCAGCGTAGAACCACGGCGGCGCACGCTCGCCTCCCCCTTGTTCCTGATGCACAAAACACGGGTGCCCCCGTATGGCTTCGCTCCGCCTTTGTAGACCATGTTGTCGCGCGTAATAACGATATTGTCGTGTCATATATATATATAATATATATATATATATAAATACGTGAAGATATTTTGTATAGATGTAAATGCATTGATATATGATATATTCCCGTTTTTAAAATAAATAATACACTTTATTAAGTAATAAGAAACTATTTAACGCGATTACGTGTGTAGATTTTACATTATTATCGACAAAAATTGACGATTATCGCTTGATATGTCTAACAGAAGCGTTTTCTTTCTGTGTTGCGGTTCAAAAATCGTAATTAAAAATCAATAAGCACTTAATTAAGCACATTTTGATAAGGATAGTTATGAAGAAATGTTTTGAATAGAATTAGCTATCTCGTTATATTCAAATTCGAGATCATATTGTTTGTTGTTTCTTTTGTTTTGCATAGATCATATTGTTTTATTATGACACAGATCATATATTATCGTAACTACATTTCTTTGCTTTTTAAAGTATGCATTATACATATTTCGTCGCCATAGATATGCAGATAGCGAAGATATAAAAAACTAGAAAATAAAATTTTGTTGAGTACGCTTTTCCTAGCGTAAAATGATATTTGAACTGATGCAAAGAGAGATGTGATTAAAGTAATTATAAAGAAAAATTGCGAAAAAATATTGTCTATTTATTGATAGACCAACAACGTTTGGATAAATAAATAAAAAAGAGATTCAACCACATTTTTTTCTCAAATGTCACATGAAGATTTTTCGCACACGGCGTATACATATGTATATACGTGCGCATTTTATTGGTATAATATAGTGCTAACCGTAATACTTATTAAAATATATAAAAGTAGTACAGTGAAACGTGTTAATGTACTAATTTCACGCACAGGTGCGTCGCGTGTTTGGCAGGTTGGTAATTTATGGAGAACGAAAATTTATTTCAGAGAAATATACGCATCTGCCAGAGGAGATAATTTGCTTTTTTGCGTACGCCCGTGGGGCAGCTACATTTCGTTCGCAAAGAGAGCGGGTGCTTGAATGTAAAATCTCGTCAACCCGACTCGAAATTTTGCTGCTACTACTTTCGATCCAAAGGTCTCTCTAATCTTCTTAGATTTACAAGATTAAAATAAACGCAATGTAGAAAAATTTTTTTATATGATCTCTACTCTTTTAAATCAGAAAAAAATTTTGTTTACGTACTGACGTGATAAAATTTTCGCAAACTATTATGTTTATTTGTAGTTGAATTTTTTTAACGGATAATATGACGTTTAATTTAACGCTGAATTTTTTTTCAAAAATTGTATTTTGTCAGTAATAAATAAATCATTGACACGTGTACGAGATTTTGAAATCGTCTTCGACAGAAGAATGTGTTCAGCGGAGAAGGTACACGTGCAGCAGGTTCGATTATAATCGAACTACTGGGCGTGACAGTAGGTATGCCCCTGCTGCAGGTGCAGAGAAGCCGAACGTATATAGGTAGGACCGTGAAAGCGTCTCGGTGTAGAGGGGAAGACGATCTTCGCCGCCCACGCGATCGGCCTGCTCGTTCGCCGGGAAAGACAGAGTCGAGTTGATGTTGCATGGAATAGAGGGAGAGTGAGAAAGAGAGACAGAGAGAGAGAGAGAAAGAAAGAGGGAAAAAGAGACGTGAGGAGACAGAAAGGTAGAAGAGAAAGGTCGGGGAGGAGGGATTCTGTTAGAGACCGAGGAGGCTGAAGAGAACTGTGTGTGCGAGCTCTATCGCTGGTTACGCGGTCGCGCACACCTGTGCCAATGCAGCATGGCACGGCGTCGCATAACAGGTGGAAAGGTAACGGAGAGCAAGAGAGAGAGAGAGAAAAAGAGAGAGGGGCACACGCACATACACTGCAGGAGGAGAAGACACGTGCGACAGAGACAAAGAAAGGAATAGAGGAAGAGAGAGAGAGGGAGACCCCCACTCGACCCCGAGTCTGCCAACTCGAACATTACTATACGCCCTCCGCGACCCAAGAGGAGGAGAACATCGAGACTACCGCCTTCCTCCTACGTTTTCTCGACTCTCTCTGTCTCTTCTCTGTGTTGTCGCCTTTTTACCCCTCCTACCTCTTTCTCACGCTTCTACCTATCTCACGCGCCCGCTCCTAAGCTCCCGTTTCTCCCTCGCCCCTGTTTTCTCTACGTCTCTTCTTCTCTCTTTTCCCCCTCGCGCCACGCCGCGGCGCAGCATCTCCGTTGCACTTCCGCTTTAACGTCGGCTAAACTCGAGGCGCCCGGCGCGCGCAAACGCCGCCGACACAAACGCGTTTTCACTCCGCGCCGATGAAATGGCGGACGAGAGAACGTTTTCCACTCTGAAGGATCTCATCCGAGGTAGCCTCGTGAGGATTGTTCAAGCCGCTCCTCTCGCTTGTTACAAATCTTCAAACACTGAGAGTGTCAATTTACGCCCGACGATCCACCGATACGATCAGTATTCCAATTGTTTTATTTCATGTGAGGTGTATTGATTATTATTATTATTATTATTACCATCTTGACAATGTAAAAGAGCATTTTCGTAATGCGAGATCTGTTAAATCGCAATTAAAATTTAGAAAACGGAATTAAAAAAAACTACTTTTTACGGAATAAATTTCATAAATTAGCATAAAAATTAAAATCTATTATTACAACATTTCTGGTGGTTTCACAAATAGATTGAATTGATTTTGACAATTATTTATAAGAATTATATATAAACTTTCTCGTTTCTTTTGCATGTATTCATTATGTAATTGAAAATGTGTCAGTAACTTGTTCGTCGTATTTCATCTCACGGATCGCGAAGGAAACTCGCTCGCGGAATCCCGAGAACACATCTCCGCGATCGTTGTTTGCACCACGAATGTTGTTACCGTACTCCCGAATTTCTGTATATATTAATGTTCAGGTATGCACAAGGAGAAAAGAGGGGCACCCCTTCTATCTCTGCGCGTACCGCACATGACGGATATTTGCACGAATGTAGTCGTAGAATTTCGCCAGCGGGTGAATTTACATCAGAGAGAGAAAGAGAGAAGGAGAGAAGGGGGAGAGGAAGAAACATCGTTTCCACAGCACGTAAATGACTGGCATAATAACGGTAATACACGTCGGGCATTATCTGCACGCGCTCGAATTTTTGCGGGCAGACAGGTTCCTCCGGTCTCCCGCGATTCCTTCGAGCGGCCGTAGCGGCGACGACGTCGGCGGTGGTGGTCGTTTGTGTGTGTTTCGCCGCAGCCACGCGATGACCCGCGCTTTTTGAGGCCGCGCGGCCCAATGCATCGAGTCATCGCCGCGCGATGGGAAGACGATACTAATCTCACGACGCGCGGCGTTGTTATCAAATCCGATACAGGCCTAAGCGATTTCAATGAGATCTCATTGTACCATAGAATGCTCGCGCGGTCCGATAGCGCGCGCGCGCGCTGTCTGCGAATTGCACTCTGGCGTGATGCAAGCGCATCAAAAGGTGTACTGTTACTTCGCAACGGACTCGCTGCTATTAGTACGGTAATATCGCAGAGAGAGGTCTCGGCGTCAGAAATATCGCGCGGGGATGCTTTTGCAAGCGGAAGAATACGGCTTGACATTCCGATGACACGGGGAGAGTATGGAATTTTTCAGTTGTTTGCATCACAGAAAGAGAAAGAGAGAGAGAGAGAGAGAGAATCGCACACATACGTATTACGAGTATAAAGTATATCGCGATTCCTCTTATGCAAATTTCAAATTGCGCGTGTGCTCTGGTTCTTTCTTTTTTATAAATATATATGTATATATACACAGATATACACTAAATTAGTCGACACATCAATCAACGCGTCGAGGAAACTCTCACATTTTTCTGCACGTGATATCTGCACGATCGCGTATAATTATAAATTCCACGATAATCGATGCACTTTCTCTCATTATTCAACACACACTAGATAGCGATTTAGGTACACATTGAGACACTCAATCTATCATTCGCCGATTTCGTCATTATTACGGCCGCGTTTTTTTTTTTTTTTCTGTTCGTGAACGATACATCGCCTGCAGATATGATGTAATTGGACATGTCGGCAAAACGTGCACCTGTCGGCAGCGTATTGGAGTTCTATCGTCATAATATTGTTCTCTTGTTTGCAATTTGTGACAATAAATCGTTTTCGAAGTTTTTGCATCCAACGTATGTCTTAATAAAATTGAGATACATGTAATCGCGAAAATGGTTTACCTTCGTCTGATCCTTTGTCTGTTGCTCCAAATACTCCCTGTGCGTTTGCTCCTTGAGCTGTTGCAGCACCTGAATCATTTCCGATATATACCGGTCCCTCTCGAAGAAGTTATCGGCGTACAAGACCCTGTGAAGGGCCGTCACGCCGTCCTGCTGCACTTGTGCCTCCGTGTTTGATATTCTTCCGGCATCCGGAGGTGAGAGGGTCGCGTTATTCGCCACGGTGGTCGTGCTTCCGCTGCAACAAATGCAATCGGTCAATTTTATCCGACAAAGAAAAAAAAATATTTATTTTAAATATTCTATACGATAGAAAATAGAAAAACACTGTATCAACTGCTTAAAGCGCAATTGCAAAAAAAAAGTATCAAATATTATGTGCAAAAACTGCAAAAATGAAAAATAGAAATTTCATTAACTTTATAAGTAATAAGTTTTGATCTTTATCGGAGCAGCTACTATTGTTTCTAAACATGTTTAATATCTTTTATTGCACTAAACTAATAATTGATAATTATCTAGTTTTTTTTTAAAGAAACGCATAATTAGATAACAAACAAAGAAGAAAAAAAAACCGACAAAAATCGGTCAGAAATATCTACCGAAGCGAAGACATTTCTCGGCCGTTAAGTGAGAAAGAGGGAGATGCGCCTCCAGCGTATTAGGTTGGAACGGATGGTAGCGGTCGCGTACGTACGCGATGCTGGAAGCCAGGTGAATAATAGATGAGTCGCGGCCGCGCAATCACGACGAGAAGAGTGTTTGCGTCCGTGATGGGGTATCCCGGTGCTATCAACCCCCCCTTCTGTTCCCGCTACCCGCCCGGAACCAAGCCTCGAGCCTGTGCGCCTTTATGTCGGAGAAAATAGACCGCGAATAAGTGATACAGGCCTATTGTGCGACGGCTTGCAAGAACTTCTCTGCTTGGACAAAGTGCGCGAGGACGACGAGGGTGGCAACGTTGACAACGAGAAAGCTCATGCCGCGCAAAATATAGGCCAGCGCGGGCCGGCGGGCTTCATATACCGTTACAGGGTCAACGATTAAAGTTACGTTGCAATACACACACGAGCGACACAAAGCAGCGACACTATAGAAACGATATTCTAACAACGTTGCTTTGTGCGTTTTGTATTAATAAAATTTATTCGATGAAAGACAGGCTGATTTCGACACGCAATCTGACAGAAAAGAGTTGTAAAATGTAGAAAACAAAACATTTACTCTTAGTTCCATACAAAGGATGTTTTCGCTTTATACCGAAGCTGAATCAACTAAAAATATGAATATATTTTCTTGACTTATATACGTTTATTTTTTATTCTTGAATATAAATTTATTTTATTCAATCTACGGTCAACGCCGAGCACACTCGACTTCGTAAAATGCTTCAATTCTGCGTCAGACAATAATGTCACTTGGCGACAGTTTTTCTCTCGCAAAATTGTTAATTTCGAAAAATTGAAAAGACCGTTTTACTGTTATTGTTACATCGCGTGTTCTAAGACATGTCTTTGAAGAGCTCATGCGCGAGCCAAGATAAATGGTCGCTTCGTCTCTTTTGTGTTTCTCTCTTACTCAACCCTAGTGTATTCTAGCATATACGATACATGATAAATAAATTGATAGTCGTAGGATAGAGTCGTAAGACTAAAGAGATTTTCTCGCACCTCGCTCAGCCAAGACTCGATCCTCACACGGCGAGACTCGCGTTCTCGATTTATAGCAGCACTTTATCACAACTATACGGACAATACACCATTGAGTATATATAATCTATAATTATATCCACGCTGTGTCAATCTATTTATCAGACACAATTCATTATTACCGCGTAACAGATCCGCCCAGCCGTCGATGTATCGATCATCTCTCTGTTTAGTATAGTAGCAAGCGCTATACAGTTTCAAAAAACACAGGACTATTTTGTGATCTATCGAATAAAAACTAGCGAGTTTTACTAATGCATATGCATCTCTCTCTCTCTCTCTCGCCGCTCTATATACTTATAAATTCCGACTACTACACGCACAAAAAATGATCTCATATTTTTTTAACCTCGGTCGGTTATCCGCGCTTTAACAGCGTTACGCTATTAAACTGACTGCCCGATAAAAAGTTTTATCTCTCCATCACCAAAAATATATCATGCTCTCTCTCTCTCTCTCTCTCTCTCTCTCTCTCTCTCTCTCTCTCTCTCTCTCTCTCTGTCTCTCTACAGATTTTTATCCAAAATGCCGACTATATTTAGAATATAACCGAGAGCTAATGTACATGTGTGCTCGATATTTTCGTCCACTCTATAATTCCACTCGCTACTATAACTCCACACACGAGAGAGCGAGCGAGTCTCTCGTATCTCCGCGCGCGAATTGCTCGTGCTCATAATACGATTCGCGCGCGCGATACGTCAGTAATGCATATAGTATGACGTGCGCGAGTCGAGACGCTTTATGTAACAATGTTGTTACAGTTGTCTGCACGCGCCCTGCCGAATGTTTACCGCGCAAAATTGTATAAAATTTGATACACTGCCTAAACCGCAAGAAACAGCGGTTCTTCTTCTTGTAATCCTTAATATCGCGCGCGCGCACTTATCTCTTTACGGAAATTAACCAGGAAAATAAATCATTACTGATAAGAAGAATATAAACTCGCTCTTCTGTAGAAATAATACATATAAAAATAAAATTCTCTGTGTATAAATGATGATACACACATAGTTCCGGAAACGAATTGCGCGTGTAATAGTATCTATGGCGCACACAGATACAAGTACACGCAGTGATAACAACATTGTGAACATTGACCGTATATATTTTTAAATCAGATCCGTGTTATTTTTTGCGATGTATGCGAAGTCAAGTTGAACGTGTTCCAAAAAGAAGGTAAACGTAAGTGCAAATTGTACTGTTGGCTGAATTTTTGAAGAATCTTGGCCCGCCGTCTTGCGCGTTTACACACAAACGTACGCAAGCACACACACACACACACACACACACAAGTGTAGGTAGCTGCGACTGGCACACTTCTGCACGACTACCGAAAACACCGCACTGCCAAGATCGCTCGCGTTCGCTCTCAATGATTCCACGACAACGTAAGAACATATTGCATATTGTCTAACTTAAGAGGAGACACTTTCTGCGGCGATTTCAGCCATTCTATTGTTGTTCCTTGTGTTATTTTATACTAGCTATTATTAATATTATTATTATTGCGCGCGAATTATGTCAGAGAAGACTATAGATACACAAACTTCTCGTGTGTCAATGATATAGTTCTCTCGTTGCGAAGAAATAATACTCGTAAAAAAAAAAAAAAAAAGAAATCCGTAGTTTTAACCGGATCACGATCAATTTACATTTAAACGCTCGATTAAATCAGTTGTATTCAAATTGTATTGAGAACTGATCTCGGCCGCACGCGTTCAAAATGTAGATTTGCATCAATAATATCATGTACACGTATCGATACATTTTAATTTTGCCGTTAATAAATGTTTTTCTTGCGTCACCTTGATATAAGGTGACTCCATTAATTACGCATGTGAATTTATTATTATTTTTTTTTTTTTTCGACTTTGTACATTATAAATTGCCAATAGAATGGGAAGATAAGTATACGACGACGTCACGACTCGAGTTCTATAACGAATCAAATTACGAACAGCTCATTCGAAGCAATTATTTTTGCTGACGCAAAAAAACAATCGTTTGAAAACCAAATTACGTTTTTTTAATGTAAAGCTTTTTCAAAGTTGTCTCAACGGAGAGCGGAAGAAACAAGTTCTTTTTTATTAAACAATCACTTTGCTACGCGTATAAAAGTTGAACGGAGTTGAAGTTATTTTTATTTGATAATAATGGAAGTTTTATATTTAATCGAACACGTTACACACACATATATATTTTTTGTTCTCGCGTTACTGGTCATTGTCAAATGAACGTAAGAGATTAGTTTCAAGAGACCATTATAGATTGAATCGTATGGGTTTGAGAACAACAGCTCCTTTTAGACCACGCACGATCTTTATGTGTTATACCACGCATTCGAGATACCAGGCCTTGAGCACGTTAAAACAAGACACAGTGGTCTTTTCTTTCAGAAAACAAAATTATAGCCGCCGCTCTAATTTCCGGTGATAACATCAGATGACGAAGAACGTAAAATATCACAATGTAATATGCTTGCGATTAAGAGAAACGTCAGTAAGAGTTTATAGATTCAAAAATTTTCTTGTTTTTTTTTTTTTTTTTCAATACAGCTCTACTTTTAGTTAGTTTTATTTTTAGCGTTTTATTTAAATTTGTGTTTTTATCTGATTAAAGAATATATATGTTAATCTATTATCTTTAATTTTGTCATGAGAGAATTGCTGAAATAATAACCAACTTTCTATGTAGTAAATTTTGTTGCGACTTTGTTCGGTGATAGGTTACAACCTAGCTGATAAATGACGAGTTAAACAGTGTCTGTGTAATTAGTTCTTGTTACAAAGATACATGATTAGAGAAGTGCGTAACCATTCTCGTACGCTTTTAATCACACACAAATCGGTAGCAATAAAGTTGCTAGAACAACAAAAAAAATGTTGTCGTAACAAATTTGTAAAAAGCCACCGCATCCGCCTACGATTTGCCATTATATGTATATTAAAAGTAATCAGTTATGTAAAGTGGGAGAAATATATACGTGATAACCTCGGCGACATCGTGGCGTATTATGAAGCAGATATTGCAACAGTGTAGAGTGCACTGTTACAATGTCGATTGGATTGCGTTGAATAATTAATATGCGTAAGAAATCCTTATCAAATTACATAGCATAGAATTACACTAATCATTACTGTCTGAGAAACGATCGGAAAAGTAGGAAGAAATTCTCCACGGTATGAACCCGAGTAAGGGAGTGTCGTTTAACCACGCCCCCGAATTCATCTGCATAAATGTCTCGATACCGGCTAACGTTCTTTTTTTTCTCCAGGGAAAAAAAAAAGATCGTTGTAAAAAATATTTTCTCGGCCAGAGTTCAAACGAGTTCTGAAACATCCCTTATTCCGGACTCTCTGTTCAGCTATCGAGATATTTAAAATGAAAAAAGGAAGCAATTATATTTTAGATGTAAAGAATTATATTTTGTATCTCGACAAGTTGTTTGATGCAACTCTCTCTCTCTCTCTCTCTCTCGCTCGCTCTATTCGCACGCGCGGTATTTAAAATAGAACGAAATTTAAAGCTCGTCCTATAATCCTCTTTATTTTTAGCACTTGATATCACCTGGACTAACCTATGTGCATTATGGCCGGTCGGTGTGGATGAAAGTGGCGGTGACGTCCGCCTGTTGTTGGTGATGTCGTCCTGAATAGACAAAGACTCGCTGTTCATCTTGCACGTTAGCCTTTTGAGAACGTCGTCCATGGACCTCTTGCTACCCGCGGCGGCGGTACCACTGCCGTTGTTATTATTGTTATTGTTGTTGTTGTTGTTTTGCGTTACGGTATTGTTGTTGTTGTGATGAGGATGATGAGGATAGTAGGAGTCGACGGAGAGGAGAGTGGGCGGCGAGCCGCACTCCGAGGAGCTCGTCGGTTCCACTACACCACCCGATGACGACGACGTGTGGTGATGATGGTGGTGATGATGGTGGTGATGATGATGATGGGGATGATGGTAGGGCGTGAGAGTCTCTTGGCTCGATAGGAACAGCAGCCTTTGCCGTTTGGCCGTCCGCAGAGAATTCAACAAGGGCGATGGCGAGTCACGTAGATCCGGCTCGCTGGTCGTCGCCGGCGACGAACAGCCGGACGACTCGCACTCGCCGCCTCTCTGATGGGAGTAGCACTCCTCGATGTCGACGGGGGTGGCTGCACCCTCCTCACCGACAACGACCGCTGCCTCGCCACCAGAACCGGCCACCGGCGAGGTCGTGTCTTCCTCCTCCTCGTTGGCGCCTGCCACTGTACCCGCACCGCCCCCGCCCTCCGATAGCTTCGTTGGTGGCGACTTCCTCTTTGAGGACATCCTCAGTCTGCAACACAACGTAACGAGAGACTGCTGAGTTTCATTGTTTTTTTTTTTATTTATATTTTTGTTCTTGTTTCTTTTGCGTCGCATGTGTAGCCATTGTTTGATTTCATTGCCGTGTAGTAGGGAGCAAGGGCGGGGGAGAATTGTCGATGCTAAGAACCAATCATTGCCAATCTTGAAATATCTCTCTCAGACCTGACGGTACAGCTTGTGGTTCTTTTTTTTTTTTTTTACATGTTTTACAAAAGCATTGCATCATCACAGAATTTGTTCATGTAACACATGATTTATCAATTGATACGAGAAAGAATAGACGCGCTATTAAATTTCAGAATCTTCAGGTGGAGAAGAGCGATGTCGTTCCTTACGTCATTCGAACGTCCCCGGCGGGTGCGGCGTCTGAACTATCTGCCATCTGGCGCGGAATTAATTTAGACACGGACTAGCCCAAGTTCTCGTCCATTCATTTCCGTCTACAAATTACCAAATCTAAATCCAAATCGCGCGATTGACCGTTCGTCTGTCGGCTCGATACAGCGGCGTCGCCGATATATATCGGCGGACCAAGTTGAAGCGTGAACTTACGTAATTGAGCACACAAATTTACATAAGTGTAATAAAATAATGAGACGCAAATAATAAGCGGGAATTATTGTTGCGCTCGCCAAAGCGTCGCGACGATCTTTCCATCACTCGAATAAGATGATTTCACGACCGAGAGACACGCGACGAATGAAGAAAAAGAAAGAGAACGGGAGAAAGAGAGAGAAAGAGAGAGAGACGGTGCTCCGGCCGGTTATCTATCTCGCCGGCAAAGCGCGAGAGAGCGAGGCTGTAAGGTCAGAAACAACTGTGACTTTCGTGGTTTCGTTAATCGGCTCTCAATATAAAGCAGGACAAACTTTAATCGCATTTCGCAGCTTATTTTCAATAAGAGTAATTTGCTTTTGAGATAAACAAATTAACGAAATAAAAAAAAAAAAGATTAACTTTAAATTTGTAATTTCTGAGTTTTTTTTTACCACAAGTGTAGTTTATTTATTTTTTTTTTTTTTTTCATGATTATGTTTTAATGTTTGGAATCCGGTATATAATATATATCAATTGTGTACGTGTTGAACAAGTAAAAAAGTTGAACAAGTAAAACGTGTTGAACAAGTAAAAAAGTTAGATTAATTTCCTCCTATAACAAAATTGCATATGTTTTATATATCCGACAGCGCGTCGATGATTTTTCTCATTAGCGTATTTGACCTAGATTTCCGGAGAGCTGCGCGATTGATATACAGAGATGAAGTGCGTCACGTCAAAGGTAATGACTTTTAAACATAACTCGACTTTTCAGCTCGAGAGAATCGCGTTTTTACATCGTTTTGCATTCAAAATCGTCTCCTGTGATGCGCATAATTACAAGGAAAGATTTATCATCTGCGCGTTACGCGCGTGGACGTTTGTTGGTTCACATAATGGAGAACGATTTGCGATACGAGAATGCGCATCTTCTCGGAACACGGGAGTGATGTATTGTATAAAGTTATGAAATATATCATGACAAGACCGTAGGTGTCATCGGTCATCTCTTCGGATTCTGCTAACTATATCGCGCGGGGATAAAGATAATATTTATAAGCGATATATCGTTAAGCAAAGGCCGCTTGTATATCTTTGTAATTCTTCCCGACAATATATGTAGATTGATCGATCAATTAATCCGTCAACAGACGCACATTCAGATATTATCTATATTCATACTGATTTATAGATAGTGTTGACTTTTAAGAGAATCGCACATTAAATTATATTAAAATTTTTTATTTTCGAAACAAATTGAAGTCTTAATTTGGAAAAGTATCTTTAATAATTTTAATTATTAAAAAACTTACTCATTGAAAGAAAATTTAAGACAAAGATGCGGATTTTAAATAAAATTTGTCTCGCGCTAGAGCGCGAAAAAGAAAATGAAAACGAGCTGGTTTTCATTTCCGAGAGTTAATTTGCGACAAAGATAATATTTGTGAAGATAAAGATAATATTTGTATTAGAGAGATGTGTGTTGCGTGGGGCCGGCGGAAATCTGCGTAATCTCTCCTACCGGCGACGTCTACGGATCGACCCGATCGGATCTTTAGAAGACAGATGGGGGAAGAAAAAGAATAGCAGCGTTAGATCGCGCGTTTGCAAATTACAATGTGTGTTACTGTGACAAATAATGTCTGCGTTGTGTGATTTCGCGCGCTCGAGAGACCGCGCGATATCACCGCGCCGGGAAGAACTCTGATGCACGCGCGTGCAGCGGCCGTATACACGTGCTCTTATGCGCGAATAGCGAATCGGTGCGGATTCGCTTCGAGGCTCGCCGAGAGCCACGTGGTCCGTTGCCACGAACGCGTATGTCGCCAACGTGACGCTTCAAACAGCGCAACGAATAGCACGGCGATAACGAACATCAGATTACACGATGAATCAGAATGCAGCGTTTTCACCAAATTTTGAAACACGTCCTGTTGTGTCGAGAACACAGGTCTCCGGATTGAAGTTCACGGTCTCGCAAATGCGAGAAGGATAAAAAAGACTTAATATTTCTCTGCTCCGAAAATTTTAGAAATTAATTAAAGAATTTGATATTTGTTCTCAATAATCGAAGATAGATATTGAGTTTTTTTTTTATGAAATGTAATAATTAATAATCTATTATGAGACAAAAAAGGCAAAAACTATACAACTTTTTTTATTTATTCAAAGTAACACATAAAAAAGCATTTAATGCTTGTAAAAGAAAAATAAAACGACAAAATTCACGATGGATAACTTCTCTAACTCTTCAGGTGAAAATCCTTCCCGTTAAATTCTAAATAAAATCTTCTCGAAATAAAACTTCGGCTTGGTGTGTTCGGTTTGCGAAATAAACGACTTGACAAATGTCTTCTGGCGAAGATATATTTGCTGCATAACTATAAACGCACGCCAGATAACAATCTCATAAGTCACGATTGTCAGTCATAACAATCAGGCAATGCGGGCGAGCACGTCCAGCGATCGGACGCGAAGAAGTTCCGCCAACAGAATCCGTTGCCTCTCCCGCGCTCCGCGTTCTTCTCTCTCTCCCCAAATTTATCGCGTCGCTTTTCTATTTCTATTGTCTCTACGTGTCGACATTGTACGCCGTCCACATATACGCATACATATACGCAAGCGGCGACGTCGTCGTCGTCGTCGTCGTCGTCGTCGCCGCTGCCGTGGCTTTTTGTTGTTCGCGAACGCTCACCGCGCTCTCTCGGTACGCGAAGTATTTCTGTCCCTAGACTTCCCGCCCGGCATAATTATTTCACGAAGCGCACAGATTTCGTGACTCTCTATAATCTCTCTCTCTCTCTCTCTTTCTCTCTCTTTCTCTCCTTCTCTCGGAGGAGAAGAAGAGACCGAACAAAAAGCGCGCGCGCCTGCAGCTCGTCCGCGAAAGAAATATTTTTAACCGCCAGATGCCATCGTGTCCGGCCGACTGAAATCACAGACGAGGATAACGTGAGATCATCAACACCGGTGACAGTGCAGGAACGCGCGCGCGAAGTTCCTCCTGCGAAGCATATCCACTATTCGTATCGAATTCGGAAAATGTTCGAAGGAAATGAAAATATTTAATATTTTTCTTACGATCACATGTGCATGAAAGATTGATCGAAAAGAAATATCTGCAATTTCGGAGCATTTCTTTCTTTTTTTGTTTGCGCGATTTGATTTTTAATGAAATTTTTTTTTCAAAAAATAATCAATTGTGATGCAATTCACGTTTATCAAACGGCGTTTCGAGCGGTTTGTTATGCCCAAATCATGTTTGATTCATTATGTTCGGGTCGACATTGGTAGACTTATCTCGAACACATACTCCCACATTCAAGATAAACCGACGGCGAATTCCCTCTCGAGAATTGCTGTAACCACTTTTTCTCGCACCCACGCAATGCCCATTCATTCAGATATTGATTCATTAAGTTCGTAAAAGCGGTAATTACATAAGCGCAATTTTTGCTCCTTTTTTTCCAAGTCGCGCCGCGATTTTGCGGGAGCATGTAGCGATTATTAAATATCGAGAAGACGTACATGTTTTATCGTCGGCGACTTTTCTTGTGTGACTTAAATTAAATTCTAACAAGTTTATCATCATGAAAAAATTGCTAATAAAGTTAACAAAGAAAAACTATGCGTCAAGCGCACAAACAATACTTTTTATATTCGTGCGAATTCATTTTTATCCTCTTCGCCGTAACATTTTGCATCAGTATTACGCGGAACAATACCTCTTGCAAAACATGACAACTGCATCATGATTTAAGATTCTTCCGAGTTCTCGTTCCGCAACTATACTGAATTATGACGTCAGAAGCGAGAACTCGATGAAGTTTTGTCACTTATCATATACTTAAAACTTACGCTAGACATGTAGTATAAATTAATACGATAGACCGGACAATTATCACGCCTATTACGCCTCGCAGTAACACATTCTCTAATCAACATGTTTCCGTTTATCGAGAAAGGTCGAATATGTTTCAGAAACTTATTACTCAACAGATATAAAAATATCATTGAAGCCAATGTGTTTTGACTAGATTTAAAAATTTATACATTTATAATTTTTACGAAATGCTCCGAATTTGAGAACGATTATCTAAACATATCTCTTATCGAACAAATATGGTTTATAAATTTATAACTGAGTTAAACCCTTTGTGCAAATCAACTTCAACCTTTTAGAACATCATAAAAACAAGATTTTAATGTGTTGCAAACTAGACTGCAAATAAATATTCTAACAGCACATTCAGCGATTTAATAATATCAGCACACAATTTCCAGTATTTTTTTCTGAAACTTTATTCCCCTCTCATTTATTTTAATAACACCTACAAATATTTCTATATTAGAAATTTTTTTTATATTGATCTTGGGCATACAGAAAAATCAAATTCAATTTATTTAATTCGGCGCCCGCGCGCACGTACGCATATATATATATGTGCGTGTGTAAGTGTGTGTGTGCGCTCGCGTTTCACACGTAATAAAATCAGAGAAGTTTACGACCTTTTTTTGTTTTTGTTTTTTTTTATATATTAGTGCAAATATTGCGATGAAACATTTTAAACAGTTAAAAGAAACAACAACCGGAATCACATGTGCGCGTTAAAATAGCGTCTTTGTGTTGACGCGCGGAGTGTGAGCTTGCAAGCATGATTCTTGACTTTCTATTGCTGGCACAATAGGAGCCTAGGTTTTTTTTGGGATGATGCGGCATCTGTTCAGGCTCAAGTAGCAAAGCAGGGGTGGCGGGTGTTAGGGTGTTAGGGTGGGAAAGTTGGCCCGATACGTGCGCTACGACTTCCGTCGCGCGCACGCAAATAGGAGAGACGAAGAAATCTGTTTCAAGTGATCCAGTGTTAGAAGCAGCTGAGAGAGATTTTTTGAAGAATGGATTCTCAAGAAACGTACGAACCGCATTGTAAAGCTTATAATAAAACTTTAAACGGTCATAATAATATCTACACGTGTGCTTTTAACCCGAATAAAAATAATGTCGTGTTACTTTCCTTTCTTTTTGTGTTCTCTTAATATAAATTTTTCAGCTGAAAGCTAAAAAAGAAAGAGTGTTCTACGTCCATACGATTTCCCGTGAACATAGAACATTCCTCTAGCTCTCAAATGATACATATTATTCTCATTATCTTAATATAATGTTACTTGTACATTCTTATAAAACTTAGAATAGAGAAATACGTACATTTCTCATATAATTCGAAAGAACGTAGCTCTTTCTTCGGTTGTTGTTACACAACAGAAGATATAAAATATTTGTTTGTAAAAAATATTATGAAAGAAACTTTAACGTAATTACTTATCAGTCAAAATATTTATTTCATTTCCATTAAGTACAGAAGCGAAGAAGAAAAGAACAAACTGTAATTACGTAACGTAACGCATAAAACAACACTTATTATCTCTTCTTTATGGAGAGAGAGAGAGAGAGAGAGAGAGAGAGAGAGAGAGAGAGAGAGAGAGTCAGTGTCGAGAGCATTATAATTAAGTCGTCCAGCGTTGATTATATACCGATACATCGAAGAAAGCAGATACGCGCTGTTGACTAATTTTATACCACTGATCTGCGAAGAGTCACGTCTCAAGCGTACAATAGATAAGCGTACAAGAGACATTAATGGCGCTCTTTATTTTCTTTTTTTTTTTCGTTATCTTCATACATTTTCGGAAATTATTCGTATAGAAAGATACGGAGAAATAAGGACAAATGGTATCGTATACACAACAACGTTTATAAAAAAAAAATGTACGTGTATGTGTGTGACATTGTGGATACTACATAATTCATGCCATGATAACCCAAGCCCCCCAACGCTGTAATATTTTGTCGATTTCGTCATTGATAGTTCATCCGTAAAAGATTTAAAAACCAAAAATAAATAATAATAGCTCTAAAAATTACACAATTGACGGACAAAATAAAGCTGATAGGGAGCCAGAAAAACA
This sequence comes from Pseudomyrmex pallidus, assembly GCA_014825455.1. Lineage (NCBI taxonomy): Eukaryota > Metazoa > Arthropoda > Insecta > Hymenoptera > Formicidae > Pseudomyrmex > Pseudomyrmex pallidus. The sequence goes on along the minus strand of QVNV01026689.1, from coordinate 9,926 downwards.
CAATTTTTATAAAATGACGAGAATCTTCATCCCCAGACATTTATACCCTAGTTAGACGCAATCTAAACAAAATGTCTCAATTTACGATAAAAAAAAAAAAAATATCGAGATTTATCTCTAATTTCAGTCTGCGATCGCGATCACAGTTCGAAAAGGGTAGCGCACGTGGAATATATCTTGGACGCGGCGAGAGAAAGCGCCGCGTCGTTAGTATTCTTTATAGGACCACCGTGGGATACGCTCTACATAATGGAGTCCCGGTACCGGCGTCTCTTCTTTTGATGCCGCCTCTCGGCCGATCTCTTGTTTATGTATGAGCGGGCGCGGACCGCACCCGCGCGCAAACGTAACGCGCCACGGGTGCCGCACGGCCCACCACCGTCACCCACTGGAGAAGTAGTGGCTGTCCCGGGAGTAGTCGGGTTCTCGGTGCGCAATCCTCCCCGTTTCTTCTTTACGTCGCAACGCAGACGCGAGGCAAGAGAGAAGCACAAGCCACGGACTAGGCCGGAACACATTCATAGGAACCGACAACGTGACACCCGTCTTGCCTCGCGTCGCGTCCCGTCGGCCACGCGCTGTAAAAGCAATCTTCCCGTCGGTCTCTTCTTCTTCTTCTTCTTTTTTTCTTCCACTTCTTCCTTCTACCTAGAATATGTTATCAGCAGAACCCAGGGAGGTCGAGAATGAGAGAAAGAGAGAGATGAGAGTGAGAGAGAATTACTCCTCTCCTCCCCTCCAGTTGCTCTAGCCCTTCTTACTATTTCCGGAGCCTCTCTCTCCCGCCAACCCTGCCGCCGTTTCTCAGTACCGCCTCATGCCGCGAATTTTTTTTCGTCGTTCCTCTCTCTCTCGTGATGCGCGCTTTTATCTATGAGACTCGCGGCTTCCGTTCTGTGTGAAGTATGGTAATATAAAACTTTACACCTGGTAAAACTAAGAAGGCAAACTTCTCTCTCGGGGAGAATATCATACTAAAAAGAACGTATAACGAGGTGCCAAAAAATTCTTATTTATATTCTATCTCTTTATATACAAAGAGAGAAGATAATAATTACAATATAAATAGAATTGGATATAATTGTAGAGAGACAATTTTCTTATTACTTTCGCGAATTTAAAAATTTTAACAACAAATAATAATTGTTTTTTTTTTTTTTGTAGAAAATGCGTGAAGTACCAAAGAAAAAGCACATCTCGCGAACTTTTTAAAACTTTCTCTCTTTCTCTCTAAAAAAATTTCGACAAATTTGAAGCAATTCCGTGACAGGTTAAGTTTCACGAAAGCTGAGCGTGATATGTTGACAAATCTCTATCACATTACGTATGTTACATGTGTCAAAACACACACTGAAGACAAACTTTTTCTTATCACACACAGTACTTTAATGCAGAATAATATGTATCAGAGAAAGAACGATAAACGCGTGTGTATTTACACGTTTTTATTTATTCGCGTTTTCTTGTTCCTTCCAATGTGTGTTCACGCGCTTTCAACGTGTACATTTCGAAACAAAGAAACGTCTTGTGAAAATAAAAATTACTTTCAATTGTTACTCGTGTTATAAAATAAAAAAATCACGTGCATTAAATCGAGCAATAACAAAATTTTTTTTTTTTTTTTTTTTTGAAATCTTTTATCAGCTATTTGTATTCATCGGCTCTTACTTTTCCGATCGCGACAGCGCGACAAAATGCTGGCTCGCAATCGCGCCAAAGCGCGAATCAATGAACGAAAGCGAAGTCGGATTATTAATCGGGCGCGCCGCATCGAGCCGTCGTGATTAATATCGTCGTAACTCGATTACGAGAGCGGCGTACCACTGAACTTGCTGCCGGAGAGAAACGAGATCAAAAGAAACGAGCTTTTAGTTCGGTAGGTTCCGCCCGCGCCGCTCAATCGAGAATTCGCACACATTGAAGAAGCTGCGCCCATACACCGCGCCGCCGCGGCGATCAACACACTCGCGGAGCTTAGGTGATGCCAATGAAAAAATAAACGACCGCTGATAACAGTGATCGTAAATCCCAGGAAGAAAACGGACGAGATTCGCGCGAGAAAGAATCTAAAGAACTATGTATTCGCTTGTTATGTATATATCTCGTAGTTTTTTCTTTTTGAGATTAAATATTATTACGCAAACAAATGATTCTCAGCGTTTTCGCAATGATAAACGCGATAAGGATGTTTCCGGAGGCTTATAGAAGTGCTTTCGCTGCACATTTATATATTCTTAACGATACCAAGAAATATGTGAAGTAATTCTTATACAATCGACCGAACGGACTGATCGATTCTCGTCTCGAAAAGAGATTCATGTAAATCACGGCTGATTAGAAAATTCCCAGAAGAAACGCGTGACGGCGAGAAAAGAAAGGAGGAACAGAAAAGAAAAGAGAGAATAGAACAGAGACTTCGGGGAGAACGCGAGAAGAGACGAATAGAAATGAGGGAGGGAGTGAGTCTTCTGACCGAGTGTAAGTTTAAGAAGAAGTGGGGCCATGTGTTCAGTGTCAAGTTGCTGCTCGGACCTCAGCCCGCCTCGCTTCCTCGATCCTCCTCCTTCGCGTTCACAGCGGAGTTTGTTAGAAACGAGAGGAAAGGGAGGTGCGTTACACACGATGCACGTGCTTACGTCCGTTCGATACGTATGCACGTATCGTTCCAAAGAGAGGAACCAGAAGGGAAGACAGATAAACGGGAGATCGAAGAAGAAAAGACCGACCGCGAAAGAAAGAGAGGGAGACGGAGCAGGGAGAATAGAAAGGAATTTATTCGATTCTCTCTCCGAGACTATGCTAAAGAAGACAAAAGACACAAATAGTTAAAAGTTCAACATTGAGGATGTTTACTTAAGCTAAAAGATGGTGACACATTTAGGAAATTTGTATCGTGTTAACTGTGTTATATTTCTGTTTTAGGGACCAAAGAAAAATAACGAAAGAAAATTGTTTTTCTGGATGAAAAGTGAGCTGAATTTTCACAAGATGAAATCCTATATATGTATTCCTTGTTCTTTAGATAAAGAGGCTGATTGTAAAGTGTCATCGTCTTTGAAATTTATTGACTATCGCACAAAATAAGTTTCATTTTCGTTTTCTTGACATCCGATATACATAAACTCCGTACGCGTCCACTAGAATTTAGTTTGAAAGCGGAAAAGAGATGGGGCAGATCACACGTGAGAGAACGAGCTAGCTATGGGAACAAAGCGCGCAGCATCTGGAACGCGTTAGAGTTCCCCGCTATCGCCCCCGCGTGTGTACTGGCCCCGTGTGTGTACGTACGCACACACCAACGCAAGCACGAGAAAAAATATGGACTTTCGAGAGACGATCGCAGAGACGAGAAACGCAGACACTCGCTCTTCAAGAAAAAGGGACAAGGATCGCGAGAATTCGTGGGGTACGCGCCCCGAGAACCCGAAAACACCGAGAAAGGGACATGGCCACGTGTATGTACGTTACGCGCTCGTATCTCAACGAGCCTCGCCAACCCTCTCCCTGAGGCTCTCACAAACGAAAGTCCTGCCTCGCGTAACCAGGCCCCCGTGCATACATCGGCGAACAAAGCGCGCGGATCCATAGATAGGTGCGTGTGTGTGCGAGAGGCTCTGCACGCGCGATAACGTATATACACGTGCTTCGAAGCTATCTGCTCCGCTATTCATTTATCCTGATGAATTCCACTGCGAGGTTTAAAATCTCATTGTGATGGGATACAAGTATTACGTATACGGTTTGCAAAAAAACCCCCAACCCCACGAAGTTGGATCTTTACATCGCGACTTCAGATCGTCTCTTTAGATTCTGTACATTTTTAATTGTGATTTTTCTTACGTACTCTCTGCATAGTTTTATCGTAAAAAAGAGAAGCGATAAATGTACAACTATATAAGAGCGCTGGATGTATTTGCAAAATACATTAAAGTAAATTACACAAAAATTTGTTAGTTTAAATTGAAGTCATTCTCTCTCTCTCTCTATCGGATGCTATCGGTTCGCGCATCCATATAGAAAACCCTTCATTTCCCTAAAGAATCTCTCTCAATCAATTAATTAAAATAGTCATTGCAAAAAATAATTCCGCGGCTGGTTAAACTCAAAAGAAGCGAAAAAGAAAATGTTTGTTCTAGATAGAAATTTTTTCTACATATGAAAATTTTTTACACCATATTGCAACAATTGCAAGAATATTATCTAACGATTAGTCATGTTTAGTTCTAGCGATTCGTCTGATTAACGGTACAACAGTCGCGCGTAATGTGATGTGTTGTGCATTATCATACAAATTCGTTGATAATTATCTGCCGCGCGAGAAAAGATATCGCAAAACGTTAATGAATCCAGAGTGATTCGAACAGTTATTTTTTGCTTATAAATGTACATTCCGCGAGGAAGACCGTATCGCTTGTTGTAATAACCGCAAGTATTCGCGATTGTATTTGTGGCTTGTTTTTTTTTCTTTTTTTTCAAAAGAGACTTTAAATAGAATCTTATTACCAAGTATCTCGCATCGTAGTAGTTATAATATAAAACAAAAGCACCGTATCATTATGATGAAATGGGATTTATTATCGTCTGTTTTTGCGCTGAATCTTAATTTGCAATACGTCAAATAGCTCTTGTTGTAATAAAACGACACACAAAGAAATGAATAACTATTAATTATCTTAGTGTGTATATACGTATACACACACACACACACATAAAATTTAAAATCTGAAAGTTTTTGACGCGTATTACCATTCGTAAATTTATGCTAATAATAATTCAAGGAAAAAAAACTAAAATATTGTCGGTAAAAAAATTTATATGGGGCAAAAATTATTACACGCTGTTTAAACTCGTTGGGAGTAACTTTACGTGAATAAAGTCGTGAAAATAAAACGTAAATATATCGACGATTAACGGAATGTTTACACAATCATCTAAAAAATTCCAGGAATTTGTTGGATCATGCGATACACACATACACACTTATCGTTCACTGTTATCCACTAAATTTTTTCATAAATTTACATATCTGAGATTTGAACATTTTTGTTGTACCGTTTTTCTGTCAACAAGCGCGTACAATAATGTGCGCTATTATCCGTTCGTTGATTAGCAATTTGTAATGTTGAGCGATCCGACTATCGCCGCGTCCTGTTTGTCGCCGATCTCGCGTTATATTCAAACTGCTGATTAACGTCTGTCATTGAATAATAAGGAAAAACGTATATTAGATGTGTCTTACAAGGAAATCAAACTTGATGATGAAGAGAAATCTAACGACATTACACACGCGCGCGCGCGCGCGCGAGGAGAAAGTGTCAGAGCGTTCATTTCAGATTATCGTTTTAATGATTCGTCGACCTTGACCCCAGCGGATATGCAATCGCCGCGAGATGAGTAGATTTTTTTTTCTAAATACACTTCACATCCTGGCATTTGTTAGATTGGTCAAAGTCAAGTACGATATCTTTTGCGGTTGGAGAAGAGACGCGGATGTGAAATGACGTGTGTGTGTGTGTGTGTGTCAATCGGCACAAGTTCAACGATATCACGTCAAAAGTTGAAACGTCGGCGGAGCAACGCGTATTTAAATTTTTATGCAAAACAGTTCAGTTATATATTTAGATATGTACATGGGTGTTTTCATAAAATGTATTTTTTTTTTTTTTTTTGAAAACTGCAGCTTACACACATGGCTGTAGAACAGTACGTTCTACTATTCTGCTGGATACTTTCGATAATGTAACATTGTGTGCACGAGTGAATATAGTCATATTTTTATTTGGAATTAAAGCTCGTACGTAAGGACACGTGTGTTTCAGCCGTCGAGATTGCGCTTATATTGTTTAGACATTGTGCAATACACACACACATTACGACGGCTCGCACTTTATTTATTTTTTTTTTTTCGACGTAGCGCGATAGTGAACTCGACTATCTTTCTTTTTCGCCAGTGTGTCAGAATGTCGGAACCTCATAGTCGTGTGTTTTGACACTTTAGAATCGTGCTTTGTCTCGTGCGTGACGTGTGCGCAGTTAGTGTGACGCAATCGGCACAAGCATGTCTCTACATTGTCGAGTGTACGCTGCCGTCCCCTCCCGAATTCTCGCACACAATTATGTGCGTTGTCTCCACATATATTCCGGTCGAAGCCAGGTCGGTATTTCGAGGTTCACCGTGCTACAACACGCGCACACACACACACGCACAACGCCCTTTAATTGAGAGCAATTAGATTTGTGTGTACACTTAGGAAACAATAATGTTTAACACAATATCGCGACGAATATTGTTGCGGTGTTATTACGCGCGCGTTGTGATATAATGCGTATCGTATTCGCAGTTTAGTAGTGAATGCAATCTCAGTTTTGCATACCTGAAATAATTTATTATAACGAGAATTTATATAACGGCCCTGCTGCCTACCTTTAATCGCATAAAGAGCTTTTGTGTGTTCCGCGCGTAGCTTCGCTTTGATCTCATTTCTGCAAAGATGCGGAATTCTACACAGTCAGTCGATGAATAGATTCTAAGTTTAACAAGTATACGCCGTGTGTTTTTAAAATGCTTTATTTGTATTTCGAAAGATATAAAAAAAAAAAATTATTTACGATGAAATAATTTTTTTTTACACTCAATAACATCGTCGCAAAAGACCATTTTCATAACTTGCGAGATCAGATCTTTGCGATGCTAACTTCACCGACCAACTCCGCGCGCGAGAGAGTTCAGGAAAAATATTAATTATAAAAATATTAATTATATACTTTAATTTGCTTCACCATATTTAGTCTGTTTCCGTTTCGGTTTTAAGTTTTCACGCGGTCGCTTCTCGAACGCCGACCGGCTGTTAACTCAAACAGCCTCGATGGTCAAAGTGCTAAAACATCGCTCTCAATCAATCAATTTTTTTTCTCATCCTCTGTAATTTGTATAATTTTGTTTAAAAAACGGAATCGCTCATTTCCTATTCCTCTTCCCTCCTCCCTCAAGCAAAACGATTATTGTGTGCTCGAGGAAAATAGGTTAAAAATAAAAACCGATACTTCGAGATAACGGGAATATTCGCGCGCGCCTATATCAAGTCGATACATCGCCGCGTTTCTCGATTTCGCATCTCGTATTCGACCGATATACGGCGCTTTTTTTGTTACGCAAATGTGTCGTGTTGTGTCGCCGTCACCCGCGGGTATTTCCTTCGGGAATCCGTGTGTTCGCCGAGGTCCGTTATCACGGCGAGATAATATTTTTTGCCGCGCGTACTCAGCACACTCCGACACAGAGTAATTTAAGTCGCGCACTCGCGGAACGGGATCGCGTTCGAAAGCGAGGAACGCCGATTAACGAGACAATGTATGCGGAAATACACATATATCGGCAGACGAAATTCCCTGGTTGCGCTCGTTACGAGATAATTCGCTCCGACGATATTAGAAGCGAAAAAAAAAGCAGCAGACTCACGTTTCGCTAAGTGAGTAAGTCTCTATTTTTCCGCGACGATTACAAGCGACAGACGAATTATACAATTCATTTATTATGCCACGCTGTATCGTCAAGAGCTTCCCCCGCAGAATCTTTGTACAAACTGTTTGTATATTGCAGAGAACAATCTAAGATTACTCTTTTATGTGTAAGATATAATTGTAAGGTTTATTTTTGCACGCGCATCCCCTAAATCGGATCTTTGACGTATTCATTTTTGCGTTTTGACGTTTTGAGGAGTCACATATTATATATCTTCCTTGTTCGCGAGCCGGATTGTCAAGTGGTCGTTCTTCTCCGCGCGCGAAGTGGGAAAGAAATTCATCGCTGGATTTTCTGAAGAAGGGGACGATTGGGATATTTCGTGGGAAGCCTGTGAGATCGAACCCCATAGAGAAAGCACGAGTGACAGGAGGGTAAACGGGGAGGGTCACTGGGTCAGATGCGTAGAAAGAGCATGCTTCCTCCTCTCTGTCTCTCTGTTTCTCTTCTCTCTCTCTCTCTTTCTCTCTTCTCGTCAACCCTCGTTATATCTCGTCTCCTCGTCTCTCCCGTCGACCTTCCGTTTTCATCAGCCGGCTCTCTTTCTCCTTCGCGTACAAACCGAACACATGGCCCCGTATGTGCACACGTCTGTACCCGGTCGCTCCAACACACCACGCACGCATTCACGCGTGTACATGTAGCTCCGCACGTACGTTCACACACAGACCGTTCCAGAGCGATCTGTTCTACAGTCGCTCTCGCGCTATCTACGCGCTGGCGTTCGTATATCGCGAGATACAATGTCACTCCAATTACACGCTGGCGAAGATGTCTTTAAGCGTGATCGCCGCGACGACTCGCGTGTAAGCGCGCGATTTCGCGTTGATTTCGCGCTAAAACAGTCAACCGTCGAAATCCGATCGGATCTGACAGAAAAGCTGCGATCGAAGTTTTCCCGATCGTAGCTCGACTGCAGACGTCGAGCAATTGTACACAAAATACCGATACGCCGGTCCTTTCTTCGGATGCGTTATCCGAGTCAGCGCGGGTTAAGTCATCATATCAATACTACGTAATAACAAATTTGGAGTTGGCAAGAATGTTATCTTTTAACTTTTGCAGTGTTGATGTATAATAATAATATCTACGTAAAGGTCCGGAAATTTACAAGTGTCACAAAGCGCGTTTGTCAAAAACAAATTTTAATTTGTTTTTTGACGGAACGATTTCGTTGTTAAATTGATTTTTTTAGATGTATCATTGTGTGAATCGTGTGTGTGTAATGCACAACAGAAAAGATAACTATATATAGCATGTGTGTACGAACATGCTCTTTTCAATTCACAGGAGTCTTTATCAGTTATTATAAATTTTTATAAAAATTATGAAAATTCGATTTTCCGCGAATTACCGATAAAATTGCAATTAACTCAAGAGTCCGTCAGTGAAAAGATCAACGATACAAGGATTGATACAACACGATGCGATGGTATTTCGCCACTGCTTCCAGAGAGATCCCCCCACATCGCGCATTGAAAACCACGTGTTCCGCGATTTAAAGGCACGCGAGAGAGAGAGAGCCCAGTTCACTCACCTGCCAAGCGTGCTCATATCATCCTGGCCGCGCGCTGGTAGCCTGGACTACCCGGTTGCCATCGACGTAACACTTGTCACGTAACAAAGAGAACGCACCTCCGCACTCAAAAATGAATAAAATCGCCACTGACAAACCAGACAGCTACCGGGACACGGTAGATCGGCACTTTCGTACTTACGAACGGATCGCACGACCGGCACCGCGTTCACCAAGGCCGAATAGCACCGGTTGTTACTTCACGCTGCCTCATGACCGGTCGTGTCGCCGTTAGTATCCGGTTCCGCGCACTTCAACACCAATTTTATCGCTACAATACAACGCGAGCGTGTGTAAGTCGAGACCGGCCGCTGAATCGCACGGGGAACAGCTGGTAAACGATACCTCGATACCGCGGTAGCGACACGACGACGCTCCGTTTCGCGTATTACACTGCCGCGAGCTACGAAACGCTCCGCAGCACGACGAAGAAGGCTTCACTCAGCTTCAGCGGCCCTCGCGGCACGTCAGTGCGTCCGCGTCAGTGGGGGCGAGGAGGAGGCGCACGCACGGAGGCTGAGAGATACAGCGCGCACGGCGGAGAAACGCTGAAGGCAGCGGGAGCGGAGCGCACGACACATAGAGAGCAAGAGGAAAAAGATTACGGAAGATGAGAGAGGGAGCGAGGTAACGCGCCGCGCAAATGCGGTGGGAAGCTTCCCTCTCTCCGGGAAAGAACGGCAGGCATACAATAGAAATAATCACCGCGTCTCGGAGCGTCGGCTGACTGACTGAAGCCCCCGAGGACCGAACGGGATAAGATTCGGAAGGCGCTGCCTGGCGGCGGCGGCGGCGGCGGCGGCGGCGGCGGTGGCGGCGGCGGCGGCG
>QVNV01026688.1:0-31603 GCA_014825455.1 Pseudomyrmex pallidus | reverse complement strand
TCTCTCTCTCTCACTCTCTCACTCACCCCCTTCCATCGTGCGGCTCGGGAGAGGATATATCTTCGAAAGGTAGCTGTTGCTATACCACTCGACGATGCTGTTAGCATTGGACCGCGTGCTCGGAAATCCTGATCGACACCTTCGGCACGTACCCACTATCTGATCCGCAAGACCCGATCGTTTCGCTTCAAGGCGCCCCGAAATTATCAGCAGCACTCTGACGTCGTCGTGCGAATTGAATCTATCTCTCGGGTAGATAGGACATTCTTTGAAAATTTTTGTAAACAGGATATATCATTTATTCAACGAAGATCCATCGCTACGACAAGAAACATTTCATTTCGCGTGAACGTTTTGACGTTAATAATTTTCCTTAAAACGACACGACACTACGTGCGTTATAATATTATGTTCATTAAATCATAGAGTGTATACCAAATGTAATTGCTTCTTCAGGAATTAAGTTTCATATATATATGCCTCGCAACTTCAAACTTTAGGTTGTCTTGTGCAATGAAAAGAAGAAAAGCTTCGAGAAAGAAAGCGAAGAGATAGCATGAAGAGCCTTGGTATAGCATTATTGGAAAACAATGATTTACGATAATAAAGGAAGGGGGATGAAACAAATGGTTCTTTCTCTCTTCGAGAATAAAGTAGGAAGAGAAGTAGAGGAAAGAAACGAAGAAGAAGAAAAAGAAGAGGAAAGATGAAACTATTATACGACGCGACGTCTTCATCTCCTGTTCGCGTAGGAAATGCGAAAAGTGAGACGTTAATAACGTTAATTAATATTTCGCTGGAGGTTTGGCGGTTTGAGAGAGACCAGGCGACATGATGTGGCCGGTATATAGCGTGCGATGGCATTATGCCAGCTGGCAACGATTTCAGACGGCAGTTCCAAGCGACGAATCGCGCGAGAAAACTGTCGAAGCTTACCAACCTTGTATCCTTAATTGTCTCTCGCGAACAGATTGCTGTTAAGTCTGCGTGTGATCGCGAACGCGTTCACATCGTCTGTGACACACGTGTAGGAAGAGTGTGAACGATGTTGGCTTCGAAACAAATGGAAATTAAATTTTGACACTTTTTACATGTTAAAATTTCCAAATCCAAACCTTCAAAACCACATAATTTACCAGCGCACAAGTAAATTAAAATTTTATCCACAAAAGAAGAATTTTATGCTGTAGACAAAATAAATCTTTAATTTCTACTCTAAAAAAAAACACGGAATGTGAGAGTTCCAAGATTCAGTCGGCAAAAGTCGTACGACTTGTCGATGGCAGTGAAAGAAAGAGAAAGAAACCTGAACGCGCGGGAGGTCAACCAGACGAGCGGTCCCTCCTCGAATATCGGAACATTCAAATGCTCCGCATCAATATTTTATTGCGGGCATTCTTCATGCAAATTCCCGAAGATTTTACGACAATGTAATCCCTACAACGGTGACGACATCCAGCGACGCCTTCTAAGCGCGCGAGTAGTTTGCGAAAATGTTTTGTTTTCGCCAGACACAAGAAAAAAGAATTAGTTTCTTAACTTCATGTTGGCAAAAATCATGTTAATTCTCTTGTACATATTATTCAGTTTTTTTCTTTTTTTATTGCGGACAGAAGCTCGTGGATATCGTGTGATCGTCGAAGTAAAATTAATCGAGATGAGTTTATACGTTAGCCGCACATAGCGATTGTTATATTCGAGGTATCATCGTCTAAGGACGAATTTACTACTGTGAATTTGCGTTTGAGGGATTGGATGATGATTAACCAAGAGAATGAAGGAGACAGTGGTGTTGAGGGTTGCGCAAAGGAAGAGTGATGTAGAAGGAGGGGAGGGGAACTGAAGAGGATCGGGAAAAGGGGGTAGGTGACATAAAGCCGGTGTACTGAGGATTGCGTACGAATAACGGAAATTAAGTGTCAACCGAAAGAGAGGAGAGCCGAGCCTGCTTTTCCCCTCCCCTCTCCTCCACCAATCTCCTCACGTCTCGTTTTCCTTTTAAAGAGAGCAAGTGGCTCGTGAGCGAGAAAATATGAGAATGCAGAAGTGAGTGAGTAAAAGTGTGTGTGAGAGAAAGAGAGAGAGAGAAGCAAAATGAGAGATATATAAGCACCGGCGGAGGATTAACGCTACGTGCATGGCAAGCCTAAAACCGCCAGAACTACCCTTCCACCAACAGTCGTTTCCTTCGGCCGTTTATGGGATTTTAACAACGACGCGCATTATATGGCAAGTCGCCGGTACGAAGTCGCCCCCTGAAGTGCAGCACGGAGGTCATTATTGTTCTCCGCGTTGTTTCGGGGTGTCCAAATCGACGAGGGGTTTAACGTGAGAACGAGTTAGCGACCTGTCTTTTTCCCTTCGCAACGATGACAAAATCGATAGATACTAATATCTAATCTTCCCTAATTGCTCAATCATCTTGATACATGTATTTATGTAATTTTAACTGTTACAAAAAAAACATATAGATCTTATTCACTGTAAATTGCTCTCGTTGTACGTCAAAGTCTGCTTGGTTTATTTAAAATACAAAGCACTTTTTTCAATTTCTAAAATCGAAAACGGAATTTCTGCAGAATTTAAAATTTCTGACAAATCTGTCATAAAAAGAGTTAAAAGAGTTGATCGTAGCCCTCAGGATTGAAATCCGATAAGATCGTCGTAAAGGAAGCAGACAAGACAACGAACCCGTAATCCTATGTGAATGGCTCGAAGGGTCAGATTCCGTAGGGCGATGCCCTAATCATATTTATAGGCTCCGTGGCTCCCACGCGTGGATCCGAGTATGTCTCACCGAGGATTACGTGGCCAAATAGAAAATCATACGACGATCTCATCGATTCTCCGCTCGCTGCTCTCTTCGCGGTTGTAAAAAAAAAAACAGAAAAATTACTATTCGCCTGCGCGAACTTATTTTTGTCGAGATAGCTGCCGAAAATCAAATGCAACGAAAAGAAAACTAGCCGGAACAATTTAATTTATTAACAAGAATACGTAAAAACACACGTAACATAAAAATTCAATACAAAACATTTTTTTAAACTAAGAGAATTCACAATGCCAAGATTTCTCGCTCTAAATACCGAATAAAAAAAAACTTCAGACCAACAAAACGCTACCCTCTAAGTAGCCACGAACGATACGAAGCTACGATTAAATATAATTAGGTTTGCGAGTGTCAGTAAAATGTTGAGAGATTGAGAGCCGAGAGACGAAGACTGGAAGAGAGGGTTTTCTCTTTGGTGGAACTGAGATGGGCCGACAGCTCGGTGATAATGAGTCACTCGGTGCGAACCGTCTTAAGATGCTTCATTTGTATTTTAATTAGCGTCGTTATGTTAATTATGCGCCGTTGCCTCTTGTTCCCTAACGATTTTGTTTTCCTTCTTCCCCGCGCCATACCGATTTCGCACGAAAGAAAGAAAGAAGGAAGGAAGACGCCAGCATGTCCGGCAATAAAAGACAAAATATTCGTAATTATCTTTACGATTAATCGCAGCAATGAGAAAAAGTCTTTAGAATTAATTTTTGTTAATGACAGTTACATTAGCAACGCGATAATCTTATCGGATATATTTAAAAATAAATAAATAAATAAATAACACGTCTGACATCGATCTAACTTTTTTTTTTAATATCTTTTAATAAAGACTCTTTCCCGTGCACACCTATAACGTTCAGTATGTCAGTGGCGTAGATCATTAAATAAGATTTGTACGTCGAGCGTGTATTGTTATCGACAGATTTGATTAGTGGAGAAAAGTTCTTGTCCCGAACAATTCGATCGCGTCCAAAAGCTACGCACTCTCACGTTTTCCCTCTGTTATCCTCTGTGCTTCTCCCTTCTGCTTCTCCCTTCCATTCCGACCACCCCCGCGTCGCGTTGGCTTGTTGCTTTTTTCGCCTTCTACCTCCCCTTCCTCTTTTTCTCTTCCCTCCCCCGACACGGCTGGTCGAAACTTTTTGTTATAGTCGCGCGAACTTCTTTAATAATGCAACTCTTTATATTCACGGGCGTTTTTAACAAGCGTCAGTCTCGAGATTAGGTGAGCGGAGAGATAGGAGACCGAGAGAAAAAGAAGGGAAGAGGAGAGAGAGAGAGATGCACGCGAGGAGAAAGTGAGACGAAACGACGACCGAAGAGAGAAACAAGGGACGAAAAAGTGAACACCGAAGGAGAGAGCGTGAAGTCGTTGGACCTGTTTCTCCAAATATGCTGCCGTTATGATGTTTCTTAATTATCATTATTGCCATCGTGTCGCCATCCGCGTTAAGTATTACGTGTGTGCGTACCCCTCGCCATCGTGACAATAATAACCGCGCTCGAGCCATGAATTGCTAATCTCGTGCGACCGAGCGCGGTTCTTCACGCGCTCGATGACGAGGAGGAACTCCACGGGCGCGACGGGCGTCGCGCTTGTGCGTACTTTTGCCCGTTTCCTGACTAATGAAAGTACAAAATATCGTCCACTCGCCCCCTCGCGCTGCTGAAGCTCGTAATAATAAAACGTTATAAGCGTTGAAGCTGATTGCGACTGGTTGATTGCCCTTCTTTCTCTCTTTCTCTTTCTCTCCCTCACTGGAAAACAAACGCATGCGAGATGAAACGAGAAAACTTTGTGATCGTACACGCTGAAGAATAAGTAGGTGCCGTGTTCTTTATAAAGACGAGAGGCGTGTATATTTCTAAATAAATAGTATATCTGTCGCAATTATAACAGAAAACTGTGAATTTTTCGTGTCACTTATTAACTCGCTGTAATAAATGAAACGCATAATTGCAACAAAAGATACTTTTTCAAAAGATAATGTTAAGGCTTTCTATTTGAGATGAGAAGAAGAGAAAGAGAGATAATTCATAATATTGACAAGCGCGCGTTGGAATTAGTTTTCAAGTAGCTTTATTGCTCGTCTTTTCGTCGCCTCTTCGATAGCATTGAGTGCTCACAAAAAGACGGAGTGACAAGACGGGCTTGGGATCGGGTGAGGAGGGATGGAAATTCTGGTTTTTCGCAGCCAGAACTGGGAGAGGCGGCGGCTTCTCTCAGGCGGAGGGGCGATTATGGATTTCTTTAATAAGAGACCACGTTTAAACAGCTTTGATCAATTCAGCCGAGCTAATTCCCACCCGCAGAGACCACGGGCCGACCTTCAATCCGGCCGCCGTCTCTCCTTCTCGCCCCCGTGCGACGTCTTGTGTTACGTGATTTAAGGGGCTCTAAAAACCTTTGCTCTGATTAAGCGACTAACTCCGGCAGAATGTCTCGCTTGCCTTTTAGACCTTCATCTTCTTTTTGCGCTCAGTGACTCATGAATCTCGTAAAGTACCACCCCCAACAATGGCCGACAAATATCCATTAATTTATTTCAGATCAACGTGTACACAGTAGAACTCCACTAATTTCGAGCACTGTAATTGTGACTTCTGCTTGATAAGCGGGCCAATAGTTTCCCCCACTATTCACGATTCCCCGATATTCTTGAGTGACTGCGCAACTCGTACTGTATCTTACTAGAGTTCTACTGTATTACACAATGTCTATCTCTCTCTTTTTTTTCTCTCTCTCTCTCTCTCTCTCAGAATCTCTTTGTCAATTGTAACCGCGTTAAAAAAACTTTGTAGAACAACCGTCAATAAAGTTCCTTAATTAGTGTTAAATTCTGTGCGGTTTTATAACCCTGGCCTACAGTGCTTCTCAACATAAGTTCGAATTCTTACACAGTTTTACTAAATTTTTATACAATAAAGTTTATACAATAAAGCACACGTGTCAGTGCCTGCGATCACGATCGATGTGATATTCAAATTCGAATCCAATAAAGTCAATTAGAAAATTATTAAACTTTTAGCAACACTCTCTCGTATAAATAAGCGTAAATGTTAGATACACTTGCAATCAACATTTTATATTGTTACGTCAGCTTTTCGTGGGGAAAGTTACGGAGCAGTTCGGCAGATGAGACGTAAGACCACGAAGAACGACGATCTATGGCGATCGAGTCACTGAAATGTCTTCACGGTGATTGAGCAAATATTTGACGAAGCCGACGAGCCCTCTCGGTCCGCCTCAAGGGAAGGGAACGATCTTCTAGCTGGATATATTTGAGAACACAGAGAAATTCGGTAGGCGGTCCGAGTGACTTTAGAGAAGCGGCTTTATTTCGCGAAAGAGAGACAGGCAAAGAGAAATCTATATAATTTACACGGCAAAGGCTAACAATTGAAAGACGTTTCGGTTATTGCGAGAACAGAAGTGACTTGCAGATTTTGCGATTATTTGCGCGGTTTTATCTCTCTGCTAATTAAACATCGTGCAATTAAACACAGATAGACGTGACTAATGCTCGTGTTTACAGATATCATTCTCTCTTGCTGCAGCGTAAAAAGAGAATGGAAACGAGAAAGAAGGGTAGAGAGGGAGGAAACGACATGGTGGCGACGCGACGCCGGCCGCCGTTGCCGCGACTGGCTTGAAAGCAATTATACAATTAGTTAAAGTATCTGCCTACATAATGACCCATAAAACAAACGTGATTACGCGAACGAACTACTATCGGCGGTGGAACGTAAAGAGTCGTAAACTTTCGCGCTCTTCTTCCTATTTAATGGTATATAATCAACATCGTCAACGTCGCTTTCTCGTTCGCGATCTCGCGCTTTCCCGACGTGTTCGTTTATTCGATGGAAAACGGGGGTTCGATAAAATATTTATTTTAAGAAACCATAAAAAGACCATATTTTACAATTCAGAGCGTTGTAAGTGAAAAAAAAACCATTATTATTCGGTACGCTTCGAATCCGCGATACTGAAAATCGGTTTTCAGTTAGCA
Source organism: Pseudomyrmex pallidus (assembly GCA_014825455.1). Lineage (NCBI taxonomy): Eukaryota > Metazoa > Arthropoda > Insecta > Hymenoptera > Formicidae > Pseudomyrmex > Pseudomyrmex pallidus. The sequence continues at coordinate 24,769 of QVNV01026688.1, read as the reverse complement.
GCCTCCTATTCTCTGTCTCATCCTCGCGTGATGCATAATGCATAACGGAGCGCATCATCGTATCTCCATTTCTTCTCTTTGTGCACGGCGTTTGTGAAGGGCTTTTGTATCGAACAGGCACGCGAGAGAAAGAGAGAAACCTTCGCGCGTCTTTTCCCTTTACCGAGATTCACCTCTCGCCCTTACTTTCGAATCGACATCGGCATTGACAACGGCTGTAAGAAGGCGACGAAAGTGACGACACGTGTGCCAAAGTGAAAATGTATGGCCCGCGAGCACGTGAGCTGACTCCCCCACGTGCAACACTCGTGAAAGAGATTCTCATAACTCGATATAAGTGAGCGGAGGAGGAAGAGGAGAAGGAGGAGGAGGAGGAGGAGGAGAGCGGAGCGCGAAAGGGTCGCTAATCTCTTCTCGATACCACTTTGTAAAGCATCGGGTGACATTTCTGTAGGTGACGACAGATCGTTAGACCCTTGTGCGCGATAAAAGAGGAATTAAGTACGTATACAAGTGTAGCGAAACCTGAAGAGATTATTTTGAAGATTTATCGCGATAGGAGTTGATACGTTCGTTGCGCGATAATAAATTTTTAATTAGTCATCCCGATAAGTAACAATTAATTGTATTATATTGGTCCTGTCGATCGGTCGGTCGCCGACAGCTAGAAGACGCACGCAGAAGGGGAAAACCTTCTTCCCTCCTCGCAAAATCGATTCATGACTCGCTAGTGTGTGTGTGTGTGTGGCGCAAACGTGTTTTTACGAGTATTTTTATATTCTTTATCAAATGAAAATAATAAATTGATTAATTGCTGAAAAATACTTAACAAATGTCTAACATTAAATTCGATTTCAATATTTGTCTAGTTATCCAAAGACGTAAACTATCTATAAAAAACATTTTACGCGTCTCAATTTCGATGTAGTAAATCTTTTTAATTAAAGCGATAAAAAAAACCCGGAAAAAGCGTCCGAAAAATACACTGTTTTCCGACTTTGTCCTTCGTGCCTGAATCCTCCGAGAAGTTCGGAGATAGACAGACCTGTATTAGCGAATCTGCAAATCAAGCCGAAGCGCGGTATGAGCGCGGGCTGCATAAATAAGGCGAAGGAAATTTGCAATTATGAATCGGAACTAGAAATACACGGTTGTGCTGTCCCCGACACCTGCACCCTCTCGCTCTGTCTTTCCTCTGTGGCTCTATCCCGACGTGAGTGCATACCCGCACCACCGGAGTTCGCGCAGAGTTCTACGGAGGGTGTGCCGTCAGGAAAAGTTGAAGGAAGCACAGCTGACGAGTATGCAAATCCGAGCTGTTCCTGTCTCTGCGTCTCGGCTCTCTCCGACGAAACAGTGCACAATCCCTACGTGCGGCTTCGCATTAGCGAAGCGACTTTCCTCGACACATGAATGATACAATATCGGTTATATAATAAAATCGGTGACCATTTATATAGCTTGTAGAATCAAGTTTGCTGCTAATATTTAATTGTTATTTTTTTTTAGTCCAGTTTAATAATATAAATTAAATATATAGAATATAAATTTAGATTGAATTAAGTGTAGATTGAATATATTTGCGTCTCTTTGATAATATTCTTTGAACAATGTCCCATTATTTGCGCTGTTTAAATTAAAAAAAAAATCGTTTCTGTCTATCGAAAAAAAATCGTTTCTTATTGTCTACCAAAAAATTCTGGCAGTACACGCACATGGACATTACAGTCTTGGCGATGATTACGTATGCTTCGAGCCTGAGCTTAAAAGCGCACAGAGTGTATATTCCGTTTCCGTTCTCCTTCATACATACGCAAATCCTCTCCGTGACTCTCCGTTCTAAAAGCTCGGAGTCGCGCACAGCAAAGATAGAGCAGATACTTTGAAGATCGATCATGCGGACCAATGAACTGCCGCGAATCTCATTTCCATATGAGGTCGAACCATTTAGCGCAAACATTTCTTTCCATTCACTAAAAGCCTCGTCGCGCGCCTCTCGTCTCATCCCGAAAAAAATGTCATCTAACTTACAATTTAAATAAAAGCAAACACACGTTTCCCACCGAGCGATCCCTCGTATATGACGTTACTTTGTGTACACTCTTTGAACAGCTATTACGATGCGAGAAAACTTTCAATGGATTCCGGGATGGAAGATGTCTGCGACAGAGGTTAAGGGAGTGTGATAAATGCCCTTTAACCCCGCGGAAGTTTGCCAACTCCTTCTTACTCGCGGAATCAATTGCAGAATCAGTTCTGATTTTGAAATACACATTTATATAATCTGCTTATTATATAAACATACAAACTTGTTTTTCAGTCAAATCTCTCACTTTGCGCGCTGCGACTCGTTTTGACAAATTAAAAGAGTTTTAAAAGATTAATTCTTTAATTTGATTTCTTGATATTTTAAATAATAACGGATAAGATGATATTATAAATTACATGCCAATATCGCGGACGTTTCCTCCGTCAGACGGACGGAGACTGTTTGGTGAATAGAACGCATCGTCTAAGTGAATTCAATATCCTAGCCTTGATCCTGGCACAATGAAAAGGACCAATCTTGCTTGACCCTTTGCCCCTGTATGTGCTTAGGGATCACTATGGCATGCGATTGCCCGAATCACGAATCCGACGCTCTTAAGATTAACGAACCCAACCGCCCCTGCCCTCGAACTCTATCTCTCCGTTTCCGTTCAATTCATTACTCACTCACGGGGCCGTCTCTTTCTTTCCACGTCTTTCGCAAACGTCACATTCCTCCTTTGTACGTTTGACGTAATCCGACAACTATTCGCCAATTTCTTTGTATCGTGAAATCGAGAATTGCGGATAAACTATGAATCGATTGTGTGCGCGGCGCCTGGTTCGAAGACTCGATCGTTCCCGCGATTATATTCGATTTCAGTAAAAACAAAAATTAAAAAAATAAAATAAAGCGACGGAATTTATGAACGCGCGGAAAACGGCAAATTTTTGCGGAAAAAAATTGTTTCACCTCCTCGGCGGCACGCAAAATAAAACTGCAGCACGAAATATTTTGTTTTTCGCGCGATAAAAAAATTATTTTCCTAGCCGCGGTTGTATAAATGCATTTACCGCAGTCGTAGCGTGCAACTTCGCAGGATAACATCTACTTTATACAGCATATTTCCCTCGTTCTCGTCTCTAAAGCGCGCGCTTGCGTCTCTTCTCACACGCCCTAACCAGCAGCGGCGTTCTGAGACGTCGCTGCGTGATCCGACAGCTGAAGAAAATGGAGACGGATGATTTCCCTTTTCTGGAGGTCTGACGTAGGGGCGTCGCGTGACAACACCATGGGCTTCCTGAAACGCGGTTTCCCCGCTAAATGCGCGCCGCTTACTGTGATTATGTGTGTGCACGCGTGTACGCACATATCCGCGGCAGCCACGGCGCTTCTGAGCATAATTTAACGCGATACGTTGGGGTTGTGCTAACTTGCTTAGCGTAACCTCAAATAGAACCGTAGGTCGGGAAATTTCCTCCGGTGCTGCGACCAGATCAACAGGAGTACCACCTCCCCGAGGAGAATCGCGAAGAGGATCCTAATTGCTTCGACACAGTCGTCTCCGATCTAATGAGCTGTTGCTAACTAAAGTGGCACAGATCGTTCCGATAGTAGTGAATTAATCACAAGTTAGTATACAAAAGCGATTTCGGACATTGTGTTCGAGAATTTTGAGTTTTACGTTAAGTACACAAGCGCGTTAATTGCCAAAACTTCTAAATACAATCAATCGCGCAATTCGTGAAATTGTTTAACGAACAGAGAAACACGGAAAAATTAATGTAACATTAAACGCGAAATGTTGCTCGTCAAATTGTCACTCTTGCGAACAATTAAACGGTGCTAAAAGGAGAACGGTGCTGTTTCGACAACGATACAATAATCACGAAACGCGTAATACAGCGACAGTTTGATACCGATGGTCGCAATTACACCGACAATGCTTAACGATTGATCGGGCGACGAGTAACGATCCATTAACTGGAGTTACACGGGTTTAATGTATCCACTGTCTGTTTATTAGCTCGGCGCTATATTGACGTTTATCGCTCGAAAGTTGAGTGTTAAATAACATCGCGCGCGTTGTACCCGGCTGTGATATACAATTGCTTGAGATTTTAATACACTGGCGCATCAGAGCTTCTCAACTTTTATATAATCGATTGACGCAGCTATTCCGCGCGAAAATATGTCGTACGTCGTTCGACGTGGCCTCAGAAAGATGCGGCGCGATATCAAAAAGCGACAGCTTGTAATCTGCAGTTCGGGAGGAACAACGACAATGAGCGCACGAGAAACGCATTGGGAGAGCCTCTCCTCGGCTAGGAATGGCGGTAGCCGGGTACTTGAGGGTTCTCTGGGGCCTATAATCATGCGTCTTGATTAGTGCCGCGCACTCAGTGATCATCCCCGACCTCTAATGCCTCTCTCTCTCTCTAGTACGCGCTCTATCCTCTCCAGTCCTCGCCTCCTTCCCGGGCACAAACTTACTAATATCTCTGGCCCAGCCGCTCTTATCAGGTGACTTGAAAGCATCGCGGTGTTCCACACAAAGTCAACGTCCCGGAGCGATTAAACTTGCCATATTTCTCAAATAAACATCCAAATAAAGAGAAAGAGTAACGCGGACGTGGTGGAAAATTCGCACCATTGAATTTGTCTCCTCGGCGCACAGAAAAATCTTCAAAGAAGTGAAATATTTTTCTAATAACGAGAGAATATCGTCTGCTCTCAAAATAAGACCAAGTTTTAGAATTTGTCGCGGCTTTCAATATTGTCTCGTGTAATAACCACGAGTGCGTCGTTTACGTGACTACTTCGATTTCGATATTTGACAGAATATCAAAGGTGAAATAATCACAGCACACCCTGTACATGTTCGAGCCGATAGGGAAACTATATATATAGACGGCTCCGAGTTCGCGCAGCGACGTTCTCTAAGACGCGGATGAGCCTCGAGGAAACTATTATAGACCTCTTGTTCTGTCTCGCTCTTCTCTCTCTTGGTGTTACCGCCAAGTCTCTCTCGCTCGTCGCCGTTTCCTGGCACTCTCTTGTCAGAAGATAACCCAAAGCGACGTTAGGTATTTAGCTCGAAGAATGGAGGAAATTCCCAAGGACTTCCCGCATATTTTCCCGTATATTTGTTGGCGAGCCGCGAAATACGTATAGCCGCATATATATATTTTTTTTTTTAACACCGCGCTCGCGATTTACGTAGCTCAACATTGTTGATCGGAGCAAACCGGTGATCTTTATCATCTACAGCTGCGACTTGAGAAACTTGCGGATATTGGGACAGACATTAAAATTCAATTAATAACACAAACACGAGAAGAAAGGGTGAGAGAGTTCCGATAAGTAATCGAGGCGGGAGCACGGATCTTCTCTCGAGTAAGACGCATCGAGGCGAAGTCGTAACTGAGAGAGAGAAGTAAGTCCGCGAGAGAGTTGGTAAAGTCCTCGCAAAGCGTAAGATTAAGCAAATCGATGGTCGGCCGGCGTTTAAGGTCCTGGTCAATGGCGCGGAAGAGACGCGGAAGGAAGGCCGAGTAAGCAGGTTATAGCGGCGCGGCGTGGCCTGGTACAGATGGATAGGCAGATAGAGGCTTGGTGTTCGGGTGGTCCGAACTGATACAATTAGATGTGATCTTAACGCCATAACTCAAGGCTAATCTCAGGGTCTAGACCGGGCCCGGGTGAATCTCTGGCCTTCCGGCCGAAGCGCGACTCACTTCATTATTCATCCCGGTGCCGGCCCAGTTATCTCTCGCTATCCTAGCCGGATGTACCGGCCAACCTAGCGACCTATCGACGCAAAATTCGCGCTCCACGAATAGCTCTCGCGAATTCTATGGCGTAAATTCGCCACCAAGATCCAGCCGAGTGGCCAATACCTACCTTCCCGCATTCCCCGCATTCGCATTACCGTTTTCGGTATTACGAAACTGTCGGGTCTTCTGTAGGCGCGACCGCGCGCGACAGCCTGTAGGAGGTAATAAAATGTGAGATATGCGAGGGTCAACTTCATCGACATAATTAATCACCTCTCTCCTCCGTAGTTTCTAACGCAGATTTGCTGGGAAGGCAAATTTCCAATAGAAAAAAAAACAAATTCTTTTTTCTCTTTCACGTATAATCCAGTAGTTCTAATTTTCACTTTTGCCGTTAATACGCGCATTTTTCTAAACATATTAATCTTTTGAGTGTTTGTTTTTTTTTTATATGAAAGAGAGATTTGTGATGTTGCGTTAGCGTCGACACCTTTTCTCCCTTCAATAAAACGCATCTCCATCCGCCGTAAAAATATGAATTGAAGTAAAGTCTCGCCTGTGAGAGTTTTCCCCGCTGACGGTTATTGACTGAGGTTGTTTATGTACTTATAGTTTACGATGCTACTAAAGACGCGGCAAGATGCCCGAAGTCGGAACGGTTAAAAATAAAATGCCCGCACCCTTTTAATAGCTCTTCGAATGTCTCATGCCGTTTTCAACGAGACAATCAGAGTGTGCCATTCAAGAGATGTCAGAGATGTAATGAAGATTTCTCGTGTCGCCGAATTAAAAAGTTGATTGCACTGTCTAACGACAATAGGAACGCCAAAATGAACTTTGACTTGACAACAACAGATACGAGAAAATTTAACGAGAGATATTTGTCATGACAAATGATAATATATGTGACAGTTTTAATTCTATTAAGCACGAACCTAATTCCTCGAGGAAAAAGGCATCTTTTCCTCTATAAGATAAGACGAAAAGGTGCGATGTTCTTCGGAGATTTAAGGTTCTTAGGTTTCGCCGCAGGCTACCGTCCAATGACTAACCCTTTGAAGATGCAATTACCCACGGAAGAGATCTTCGAAGTCAGACATCCTGGCAAACAACCAGAATCTTAATGAGCGGCTACTCTCTCTCCTTTGAACGACGTCACTGTTAAAGCCTCCGCTATTAAAGTAATCGGTAAAAGTATCGTATTTGTCGCGAATCATTGAAGTATTATTCACGTCAAAAGAAACAAACAAGTTAATATGAGAATGTTTGTAATTTAAATATAAAATGCACAGTAGAAAAAATTATACACAGAATTTTCTCTGTGATTTTCTCTATTCTCTCTCTCTCTCTCTCTTTTCTAAATTTTTACTCTCGATCAAATAATATGTTAAATAATATATTCAAGATGACAAATTGGAAGCTTGATTGTCTCAGTCTTTATTCGAGTAATGTTGTTAGACACAGACACACACGCGCGATAGCTGTATAGGGGGTAAATCTTAGCTACCTGTGGCTTCGCCTAGTTTCATGCAAGAAACGGTGACAATGACGCGAATTAGCTACGTCGCGTATACATACGTCGTATCGTCTGCATCATCAGCGTTTGATGGCGTGGAAGGCGCGTTGAGGCTGCCGCCGTAGGGGTAGCCGCTTTGTGCCATCAGGGTGATTATATTGCTGTTCGGCGAGAAACATCAAGCCACATGAGTGAGGAGAAGGGTGGCTACGACCGTTACACGCGCCGACGATATATACCCGTCGTCGTGTATTGCAGCCAGTTGTCGTCCCGAGCACAAGCGGAATACGGAGCTTTTGTTAGTTAGAAGCTACGAAGGAGGAAATGGATGAGATAGGCGGAGGAAGATGAGTCCTAATGCTATGCGTAACAAACGATGCATAATATGCACAATCGAGTGTCATTAAGCGTGAAATTGATACAACGAAATGTAGCGGCTTTTGATAGCCGCTAAATGAGTTGGTAATTAAGACAAGAGGATTAGTTTGTAAAAAGTAGTTCGGAGCGAGCGATTATTTATCGTTTTTTATTATTGCGATATTATTTATCGTTAATGAATTTATCAAAAATTTATCACCTACAAGCAAATTGCGTTTATTTCGATTTAATGATGTTTGTGAAGAATGTTTGCTTCTAAAACACTATTTTGTATTATACGCACTGTCTAATCTCACTACTAAAATAGTACATAAAAGTGAATTTAAATTCTTTCAAAATAAAACTGTCGCATTTTGAGATTATATACTCTGGGAAAACGCTTGGTACGTTGCTTGACTTAATCCGAGATCTTAGTGGCAGTTTGACTTTCCCTAAGAAAGAGACTTTCTCACAGATCCCCTCTTTGCTTTCTTCTGCTCACCCTCTCTCTCTCTCTCTCAACTGCTCTTTCCGCTTTTCGCTTCCTTTATCACGACGCGAGAGAAACGTTTCGCGGTAACGCCGGCGTGACGGCGGCGGGCGCTGCGGGCTGTATTTTTTTTTACGATATTATTTATGATATTAATTTCGCCCCGGTAACGCCAGCCCCACCGGGAGTTGTAAAGCGGGCCGAGACGCTCTCCTCTTTTCCTGCGATATCATTGTCTCGAGCAGGCAACGGTGTACGACGACGGAGGACGACGACGACAACGCGAACTATGACGACACGAAGTGGCGAGAGGGTTGGAAAGAAAGGGGTGCTGCGGAGCAACGTGAATAGTGGCCCTCTTCTATGAAGTGCGGGAGGAAGAACAGCCACACCCGGTGTTTTTGGTGAAGCAGGAAGTTCTCTTCCATCTTGTTTCCTTTCTCTCTGTCCCTTTCTCTTTTTCTTTCTTTTTCTCTCTGCTTTCTTCTTCTTTTCCTTAAATCGTCTTCAGAGAAAGACAAGGAGAAATCTCAGCACCCGATCGCCACTACGGGTGTCGTCTACAGTCTCACGACGTCTAGAAAGGAAATTGCTGAAGAAAACCAAGTCGAGTGTTGAGACAAAATTTATTTTCCTAGCTCAATAGTTCAGAAAGAATTATAACAGTTCGATCTAGAAATAATTTGATATTTTCTTTGCACAATGACGTGAATTATCTCCAAGTTACATTCAATCACGGAAAATGACACTTTTCTAGAGAAATAATTAAATCGATGTACATATAAAACAAGAAGTAAACTCGCGTGACAAACGTCGTTCGCAAAAACGAGACCGGGCCGCCTGCAGCGCAACCGGCGCAGGCAAATCCAAGTCCTGCGCGGATAAGTAAGATTTAAAACCATTCCCTCTCGTCCACAAATTACTTTCCGGAGGCAAAGGAGGCAGGGAGGGGTAACAGCGATGCCGGGAGAACCGGGACCGGGATGATAGCTTGCGAGATAAAAGCAAGCACCAGGAGCTTCGGTTGCCACCGAAAGCTCAAGGCCGCATTAATCTCGGTAATTACGTCACCTCTGTTTATCCCCCGCGGTGTGCTTCCGCTTGCTCTCTCTCGGTTTCATATTCCCGTCTCTGTTTGTCCCGTTCTTTCTCTCTCTCTCTCATGAATCTTGCGGTTGAACTACATCCACAAGCACACTCTCTCTCGTCGAGGTCAAAGGCTGCACCGAAGGGACGGATAGCTTTTTATCGTCGTCTCCGACGTAATTGAGCGATGATTTCGAGGTGTCGATGTAAACGCCGAACGAAATCAATGAAAAACGGATTGTTCGGAATGATAAAATATAAAGATTTAAATCGACGCTATTTTAAAACTATGATTTTTGCGAACTTAATATTCTTCTAATGCAATGTTCTCTCCTTAATTAATATAATTCTCGTGGTAGCTTCGCGCACGTGTGTAGTCCGATTTTATTCGAGACTAATACGAAGGCGGTGTGGCGGAACGAGCCCTTTGCCGAACGCCCTGTTACCGAAAGCCCGCTTTTCCCAAGAGGAGGAAAACAGGTTAGGAGGAAGACAGCGTTATGGTACACCGCAAAACCAACAAACGATATGCGCCAAGAGACTACGATGGCAATCCGATGTATAGCAAGCTGCGCGCGAATCTGTCTACAACTATACACGCGAGTTTCATCTCACGGTAATCAGCGAGATTTTCCTATTTCATTACGAACGATTTGTACGTAAAAATATATATCAAGTAGATAACTTTTAAGTTTATCTCTCGTATAATATTACACGCTTTGGCAAGTGAAATATCGCGAACTAGAAACGCGTATCGTACATTATGCTCACATAGACGTGGCACAAACGCGGGAGGGTGTGTTTCGAAGCGAATCATCCCTAATTCGGCAATAGCATAGCTTAACCACAAAGCCAGCTAATACAGCGATTAGGCATCGTGTACAAACCAACAAGAGGACTGCTCGGGGCGATGCCTCGTGAAATCGTTGTGCACGTATCGCTTACAGTAGCAAACGTATCGTTTACAGTCCAAACATTAGACCCATCCGATAGACTCGATCAACGGAAACATATATATCTTAGCTAGCGCAAGAACAGAAGAATTTCTTTAGGATTATTATTTTTCAATTCAAAATAGACAGATGATGAATCGTCTAGTTTTCGAGTGTTTCACGACGGAAAATCGAACGAACTGTTTCGGGTCTTAGAACCGTCTAAAATGCGCTATATCAGTACCGTCCTGCGCCGCAGCAACCTTAAGGGTTTGTCCACCGGGCCAACGGTCAGCCATTGCGGTCAACTACACAGCTTGTCCGACTCGCCTTCGTGCTTCGAGTCCTTTGGTGATTAACGAGAGGTCAAACCTACTACCGGCCAAAGCACGCGCAAATAGTCTCTCTCTCGTGAAATTGGGTTCCAAAGCGAGTCCTGATTGAGGCGTCCACCAATGCGGCCTTGACGAGGTTTCTCCGGCTGTGTGTTCCGTGCGTCGGGACGTACCCCAGGACGAGCGGAGCGGAAACGCGAGAGTGTGAACGAGGATCGTCAGAAGAGAGAGAGAGAGAAATTATTCACGCGACTTTGATATTTTCAACGTGCGTCAACAGCTTCGAAAATTGGATCGGACACGTTGCGCTTCTCTATACGCGCGGGAGGATCAGAGATGAAATAGTTCGTATTGCGAAAGTAAGGAGCGAGACTTCGTTAACGGGAGAGTCGCGGAAAATGGCGGTTTATTAGTCAATGTAAAATACTTAGTGTCATATCTCATTGGACGGAATGTCAGCGAGAAAAAAGAGGTTCGTGCGAAGCTGCCACTTTATCGGATTAGCCAGTCGTGGTAAAAGCGTCCTGGAAAGGGCGCCCTCCAATTCGTTAATTTACCCAGCCTCGCTCGTTTCCTTCGCGGCGATATTAATCGAGCCGGACGCGTTTCTCGGGGATATCTCAATCTCCGAGAATATAATGCCGTCTGAGCACTTCGTCATACACGAGAGACATCTTACCCAATACTGGATAGAAAGCGTGTATTTCTGTGTATGTGTGTGTTTATATAAAATAAAATTACATATTACTTTAATAAAAAACTGTTTATCCGCTCTTGAAGATTTCTTTGATATTGTCAGGTGTAAGAAGTACACGCAAAAAAATATTGAATGTTTCGTTGAAAATATAAAACGTGTCTCAATCGTTTTATATTCTTATAGTTACTTTACAAAACAAACTCTTACGTCAAATGTCACATTTTTCTGCTGATAGTTGTTCACAGAAAATCCGCGTATCTCGCGTCTGTTTTTTGTCCGCAAACATCACGACATCCTAAACTCTATTACATGCAGGAACAATATTTCCCTCCCAAAAAAAAATTATTTTGCTACACCATCGACACGAATCTTTTTGACGGCACCATCGGCATCGAACTTTTTCGAGGGGTTGCGACCGGTGGGGTAGGTGTATTGTTTATTCAGAAACGTATCAGCGTCGGCGACTACGGCGGCGACGACGTCGACCACGACGAACAACCGTGTCGGCGAAAAGGCGGACAAGAGCGAGAGGGCCGCGTGAATAGCGTTTCCGGTAGAACAAGGTCCGTAGGGCTCCGCAGACTCTGGCTTCCGGTCAGGCGTCCACTGTTGCTACCCCATCGAAAACGCGGGTCCGGATCTCCCTGTGTTCGTTCCCTCCCGATTCGCCTCTCTGCATCCTCTGCGCTCCCCCTTTCTGCCCGACGAGAACTTCGTTCATCGGACCCACCGGGCGTTCGTTAATTAAGATATCGATTCTTATTGTCCAGCCGCCGAGTCGAGCGGACGTCCTGGCCGGCGCCTGATTTCACGCGTTAGGGGATTGCTCGTGCGCGCACGTTGTCGGTCAACCGCTGCGAGGCAACCCCTCTATTCGCGCGCTTTTGTCACGTTTTGAGCGTGATAGATTCGCGATTCCGCAACACACGTGCCGGTATCGATTAATTGTTCGACGTCGCGGATTCACCTTCGCTTTCGTTTATCGATGCCAACAGAAATAAATGCGATTCGCACATAATTAAAATACATTGTAAATATACAATTAAAAATTTTTTTCAACTTATATCTACAATTTCGGGCTGTTTTAAAACTAACTTTATTTAAAGGCAGGTGACGTTGTTGCAGTCAAAACCGATGACAAAATATCGCGCGCGTGTGTCTTTTTTTTTTTAAAGATATATTAAACCACACTCGATCGAGTTGCATTGCTCATTGCGATACTTTGCGAGTGTAATACGCTCGACGAACTTTACGATGATTGTCAACATCTTCCGTTATCAATTCCATTGCCTCTCATTTCTTCCAGTCGTCGACGACGGCAACTCGACGTGCTACGTGCGCACATATGTAGAGTGCCGAAGCTACAGGTGTCAGCAAGAGCAGTATTTTTCAGGCAAAGCCTGGTAAGGGTGTAGGTGATAGAGCAAGAGTGAAAAGGGTAAAGAGCGCGCTGAAGAGCGAGCGGGAGAGAAACGGAGAGAATGAGAGAGCCATCAAGGGAGGAGGAAAAGAGAGAGGGACATTTTACCGCGGCAGGGAAAACGGCAGAGTGCCGGCACGCACGTTGAATCTGCTAAACGCTCTCGCTCGTGCGTGAAATGCCTCGATATCACTGTTTTATTTCGGCCCGTTCCGTTCGTTCTCTCCCGCTTCTGTGACTCCGTCCTTTTTACTCCCTCTTCCTCCCCCGCCCCCTCCAAACCGAGCGGTCGGCGCGCAACCCTTTCCTCTCGTCGCGCTCTCGTGCCCGGTCGTGCAGATTTGATGACCCTCCCGCCACCATTTCACGATGATTCAATTGTCCACGACTAACTGAAACAAAGCACTCGCAAGTCGAGCTTTTTCACCTCGTCAGTTTTTCATTCGGTATTGGAAAAGCTGTGCGCCAGTCGATTGATTTAATCTTATCGGACATGAAGAATGTACACGTCGCACCCTCAAACACATTTCGTCTACTTAAAATGTCATATAAAGTCGTCAATGTAATCAAAATACTGTTTTAAAAGAATATTTGCACAAATTATTTTTTACGTGAGTGTCAAGTGAGTTAATATACATTTGAAAGGCGCAAGTCACATTATGACGTGACCAAAAATCGTTCAAAAATTAGTCACCGGATTCCGGGACAATGCGCGCGAAAAAAAAACGTTCGATAAAGTCGATAAATCGCGCGGAGTGGCCCATTCGGCTACTTTAATTAATAATTATCGACTCGAAGAGAAGCGTCCTGCACAATGGCGATACTTCCTTCTGGCGTAATCCTCCGAAGATTAACGAGCCCGTACCAGAAGGGACCGTTCTCCGTCGCCCCCCAAACCTTCCCGAGTCCTTCGTGTGCTATATCGTCCTCTCTTATAGCCGCAAGACGCCATAGCGCGCCTTGCGGTGGTTGCGGCAAGAACCCTCGCCGTACCCGCATTAACGCAATTATGAATTTGTCGCGTTGGGATCTGACAATACAAGATGTCGCAGCCATTCTCCCGCCGCACGTTTCCCACCCAGCCGGAGCCGCACCCGAGACCCTTAGCCCGGCTTTCCTCGTTTACACTAAAACCGATTTTGCGGACTATGTGAATCGAGACGTGACATAAATGAAATTTGTTAAGCCACGCGGATGGTTCTGTGTACGTACATGCAATAATGTAGAAAACAATTTGGTTCATTCATCGCTAAGCTTGTAAATAAATTATCGCGATTATGGATGATCAATTGCTTAAGTTGTTCTAAACGCAAGTAGTTGAAATATAACATGTTCTTGTAAATATTAAATAGAATATCACACACATCGTATATTAATATTTTAAACTGAACGTTATGTAACATTGACAGTGATTATTTGAACTTACATGCTACGAAAATTTATGTCACAAGTTGCAAGTCTGCGGATACCAGCCACGCGTGGTTACTGGCCACTTACTGCATTCCGTGCTAATGTTCAAAAAAAAATATTCGCCAACGCTTTGCTTTGTCGTTTCACCTTTGCGAATCAATATCCAATGTATTTCGTGCACCCATCTTGTTAGCCATGCCGTTCGTTTTGCGGCACGGGAAGAGAATGTAGTTTCAGGGGCCCTAAGTTAGTTTCGAACGGTCCCGTAGCAATAGCAGTAGCAGTGAAGCATTCTGTCTCTCTCTCTCCCTCCCTCCCTCTCTCTTTCTCTTTCTCTCCCACCTCCCTCTCTCTCATTCTCTCTAATATCATGCGGTAGCGATGAGTAGGACGGGAGGATCGTTGCGGCTCGCCGCAGGCGACTGCTGCGACCTGCTCTCTTCAGCGACAAATTCCTCCTCCCGGCTTCGCCCTGGCTCACCTCGCTCTTGCGCGTCTTCTCGCTTCATCCGTTACCGACGAGAGAGAGAATGAGAGAGACAGAGAGAGAAAGAGACTTGCGTTTCCCGACTTCTCCGCTTATCCTCTCGTGAACTTATACAACGCGCAAGAAAATCAATCGACAGAGTCCGGCAAGGCGAGGTGCGAGGATTTCGACGGCCTTTCTCGCAGTCCGGATTCAAGAGCCACGAGAGAGAGATAGTGAGAGAGAGAATTGGAAGGGTGATTCTCTAAACATCAAGGAGGCAGAGAGGGGACTCTGCCTAGTCAGCCCTTAATATCGTGAGAGCCGGATCCGCGCAAACAAGACCGTAACCTCCGGTTTAAGCATCGGCCAGCGAGCGTCCGGTTGAACAGTGTCGATCCGACCGCCGCTGGCCCTATTATCGCTAACTAATAAAGGGCCTAGTTGAAACGCCCAGGCTTTTGTTTCCAGTACTCGAGCGTTGCCCGCCTCTCCGAAGGCATAACCCGAACTGGCTTTTCGAGGGTGGTAGATTGAAAATCACTGGTACAGCAGATTTGCGAAGATCGATTGCGACGACGCTTCGACGGGAGAGTCAACGAAAATCATGATTGTTTTTTTTTCTTGCGCGCAAAAAGAATATTCACTTTCAATTGAACTCTTTTATAAAAATTTTAAACAATTTCAGTTTAAATTAAACAATTTTGTAATTTAACTTAAATTACAGGAAATTGTCTGTTTGTATTGCGATTTCAACTGAGAAATCTTTCGCTTCTTCCAGTTAAATTATAGCTTTCCTACATGTAATGGGACTCTAGAAAAAAAAAATACATTGATGGCAAATCCCACCGGTTCACAAGCGAAAGCGATCGGGATCGCTTATAATCGCGTATGTACGGCCGTATACATTGTCTATAACTATTTTTCTGCTAGGGGAAGAAAAAAGTTTGATCGCAATAAGTGCCGCTATCACGAGAGAGAGAAAGAGAGAGATCACTTTCAATGCGATTTCTACTCCGAGCAAAAACTCCGATATCATTATTGTGATATTATGTTCCTAAATTCCACGCACGTCGTTTGTTTTTTTTCTGTTGCTGAGAAGCAGCAGAACACTGTTCTTAGAAAAGGCTATCATACCAGTTTTCCAAGTGATAAAATTATTTATAGCATTCTTAAATGACTGTATACAACAGAAACATTTTGTAGCGTGGGTTTTTCCCTCTCGGTCATTTGTTTTTAATGGCGCATAATCGAGTTTGTGAAAATCGTGAGACGAATAAGTATCGGAACATTTATGCAAGTTAAAAGTGCATAGTTTCAAATAAACATTGAGAGACTTTCTTTATCATTTATATTCGGTTTTCCTTAATAATTCCTTAACACATGAAGTTGTACCAATTCTGAACAAAATAATAATCCAATTATTGCAAAAAGAAAGAGAGAGAAAGAGAGGGAGGAAAAAAAATAGTTTGCGTGCTGTAAAAAAAATAGTAAGATGAAACCTTACCTTGCTGGCGTGCGGTTGGACTGACTGTTCGTGAGAGAGACTGCTGCAAATCGGCCGAGAAGGCAGCCTGCCGTGTTTTGCTCAGATATAACTGCAAAAGGAAACGAATTATGCGAAATTATTTCTCCGACATCAATTCTAATTTATAAACGAAGTATTTCTTTAATTACTTCCACTACAGTAAAAAAATAATCTCCGTAATGTGGAGAGACAGATGTGTCGTGACCGAATCAAGCCGTGTTACGTGTTACCGTGCGCTATTTTAAATTATATAAAATATAGAGACACGTAAAAGAGGAAGAAAGCGAATATTTCACTTTTAAAGCAGCAAACGTTTAAATCAATTATTTTAGTTAATGTCAACAAGAGAGATCTTGTATCTTATCGTAAAAGAATATCACGATTGAGACAATTATTTGAGACAAACGCACACATACATGTATAAATTTAAAGAGTATAACGCTATTGTTGTTTCAATTCATGTTTTACAAACATACACAAATTAATACAAGCATTTACTTGTTTAGTTATCAGTAAACTCATATACGTAAGACGAGTAAGTTCTAAATACGTTGTTAAGACGCGACACGTTTTCACAGTTAACCGAAACTCGCTTCGTTTCATCCACAAAGAACTCGGAATCGTGACTGGATCGAAGAGATTTGACATCCTGATCACGCGCTAAGGGTAAGCTATCCCCTTTAATATTAGGACCAAATCGGACCGACTTGCGCGCGCTTCGGTATAAAATAAAGGGCTGACATGCGAGCACGGTGCCGAAGAGCCGAGCCAAGCCGAGGGAGAGAAGCCAAAGCGAGAGGGAGCTTACGCGAGAGAGAGAGAAAGAGAAAGACGGAGAGAGGCGTAGAAGACAAGCAGAGAAGGGTGGCTTCACCACCGCGGTGAGGGATGACTGAGCGAGTCGGTTAAACGGGCGTCTTCTTTCATAAATTTGGAGGGCGCCCCCGGATAAAGGTTTAGAATAAATCGTTCGGCCTGTTATCCACTCCGACGTCGGCGGATAACGCCAGACGAGAGCGACCCCGGATGGCTCAACAATCCCTCCTTCGCCTTCCCGCATGATCACACGTTGTACCGCACTTTGAGCTGCGTATTTGCGCGTTTTCCATTCCGCCGCAAAATTTCAATTTTATCATAAATGCGTCATTTATTATGATTTAAAGTCAACAAACAAAAAAATATTTGTTCACAACATGCAAATGTATCGACAGAGAATCTCACAAGATGAGAAGAATCTCTAGATGTTACATGTGTTTGTGCATAAAACACACAAGTGTATTCTCCTCTTTCTTTACTATTTCTTCTCTCGAAAAAGTTTCATGAAAAAATTTCTCAAAAAACTTGTTGCGAAAGAAACTTCTTTTCTTTATAAAAGCATTAAAGAAACGTTTAATAACTAAAAAGAAAACTTTGTCTGAGTTGTGCGCACACACGGGTTCTGTTCTCGTTGGAGCTGACTGTCTAAAATGGCGAGCGCAATATGAAAGTTCAAGCGGAGGGGGGTGACTAGAATGCTCATAAATACATCCTCGAAGATCGCACAAATCGCTCGTTCGAGGCCAATCCCCTTCGACGTTCCCCACGAGAGATACGAGAGAGGGAACCCTTCTTCGGCTCGCGTAGAAATATCGCGCAAGCAGTACAGCGAATACCCCATGTGCGAGTTACATGCACGCACGTACGTATATAACGCGTAACCGTACACACGAGCGCACGAGCGTCCGAATGTATCGCATGAAAGAAAGAGGAAAAACCAAAGGAAAAAGTAGAGAGAAAAGGCGAAGAGGCCATCGAAAAGACGAAGAAAGTCGAACCCGGCAGAGAGCCAGTCCAATTTCTCAAACCTGTCCAATCTGTGTCGTATGCAAAATCAATCACGTTCCACCCTGCCACCACCGCCCTCTCTTCAGGAGTCGTGGGCACCCCGCAATTTTCAAATCCATTCGTAGCCACGCGGTAATCCAGTTCTCGAGGCAAAACTTCTCGCCGATCCAAGACAGAATCCCGCTATCGAAGCATCTTTTTCAATTTATCTCTTTCTGACAGTTCGATATATACGTGTAAGTATTTCACAAATGTGCATGTTTATTTAAACGGCAGAACCGCCACGATTTTGCACTTTAAGATACTGGCTTCGGTGTTTACGTCTACTTTTTCACTTCTTTCTTTCTTTTTTTCGCGTTTTCTTTTTATTTACTTATCAATCCCGATCTCGAACTAATACCGGTTTTGGATAAAAAAAGTTAGAGAAGAATACGGACGGATCAAAGCTATTATTTATTCAACAAAGATTATTTATTATTTATCTGTTATTTATTCTTTGAAGAAAAAAATTGCGCCATTTCCGACTTAATGCATCACAATAGAAAAAAATCGTAACACGTAATAAAAAATGTATAAATGTATATGTCAACGAGATAAGAAACTGTCTTTGAAGCTGCGATCGAGATGCACACGGTAATTCCGTTGAGCGCGTTATACAGTTTATATCGAACCTTTGATCACGGTAATAATGTATATCGTTAGACGATGCTCAAAAGGCTACGCCGCGATGGCGAAGGATGACATTTTAAAAAGTAAAATTCAGAAAGTCATTAGGAACTATCGGCGTATCAAGCGTTTGTTTTGCCGGTCCCGTCCATTGATATGTATTACCTTCGATCGACAGCCGTGATCATTAAAAGGGACCTAAAGGCGGTCTATAAGGGTTTCAAGGCCGGGCGACCGCCTCGAAAAAGTAATTTGTCCTTTGGGGCACTAACTTCAAAGTGCACGCGGGACATTCGTCCCGCGTGCGGGCTTGCTACAAGCGGCGATCTACTTGCGCCCCTTTCTACTTGGCGCCATTGATCAGACTTGCTGATTTTTGCCGTCGCAACGTCAGCGTGGACCTTGTCCACCGGCACCCGTCAAGGGCCGTGGCTGGTTGAAGCTCTGAACCCCGAGAAGACGAAGAGAAGCGGGAGCGCGCGCCACGAGGGGTGCGAAGAGTTTAGCATACGCATTTTGTACATTGAAATCCCGACACGTTCGTCTAACTTTAAATTGAAACCCGCTCAACGCGCGTCTCCGCCATCGATAGTAGTAGCCGTCGTCGTCGTCGTCGTCGTCGTCGTCGGCGTCGTCGTCGGCGTCGTCGTCTCCGTCGTCTCCGTCATCGCCGTTGTTGTCTCGTGAAATCTCTCGTCGAGCCAAAATGTCAAAAAATTATAACTTACTATTCAGACCATTTAATTTAAAAAGGAATAGATCTTTTTCTGGTAAAAAAAATAAAACGTCCAAGAGATTTAAAACAATATTATATTTATATCGTGAATCGCTCCCGAAATTGACACTTTGACATAAAAAATCTAACTTGCTCGACAAATTTTCAAATCTCACGTGTGACGTCAGACGAAAAAATAAGGATAAAATCAGGCATTTTTAATTAAATAATACTAATCACAGAAGGCAACCCTCGCTTGTGCAAATCTCATCTCGCTCTCTTCCTGCGTAGGCTTTTTCCGTCTTTCTTTTACTTCGTCTTGCCGAACTCCTCTCTCCTTCAGTCTCGCGAATCGTCTCTCTTTTAGACTTCGAATTGTAATTAACATTTGGTTCTCCCATTAGTGTAATTAAAGTGCCATTCCATAATCTAGGAAGCCAAGAGAAGAGAAGAGGGGTACCTTATCTTTCAGACTTCAGCTCCGACTATGGGGACCGTTTTAACCCCCGCTAGACGCTTCCAGCCCCTTTCCAGATCTACACCAACCGTCGGTTGCTCGTAGCTTCCTTCGGTGATAACTCCTTTTCCGTGAGAGGACTCGCTCGCAGAGAAAAGGGGGAGAGAATCGCAGCGGGGAAAAGAAGACCGGCGATTAAAACGTTCGGGGATCTGACGTTTCTGTATCTTTGATATATATACCGAGATATCTATCCCCAATCGGATGTGTGCGAACTGATTCTGTTTCTGCAATTTCCGTTTCCTTAAAAACTTAATAACATCCCTTACAATGAATAGCACACAGAGAGAGTTGTATGAATGTCTGATATTTTCCGCGAGCACGCAGTCAGCAAGATATATCGAGAAAAGAGAACGACGGACGTTCACGGAACACGTTGTAAAAAGATAATCGGCCGAAGGTATCATTCTCATAGATTGGATTTGGACGAGGAGGCGCGCGCGAGGTCGGACAAAACGATAAAGATAAAAGGGCGAGAGATAGGGAGGGTGCCGGCAATGGTAAAATAAAGAAAAGCAAGGAGATAAGAAAAGGGCTGCCTGCGTTGACATTTTCCGGTGGTTGAGTTAATAATGCGCGCGGTACACAGCCGCGTCGGGCGGGGATAGATCCACAAAGTGCCATCATAAAGAGGCGCGGATGTGTTTATACGGGAATTTGCCTTTTTCCCACCGCCCGACCCGGATACCACGAGATTTTTATCTTATTTTTCGACGACAATCCTAGTCGGGGATTTATATACTTTCAACGCTCGCGAATCGAGGAAGAGGGGGAACAGGAGGAAAAAAAACAGGAAGTGAAGAAGAAAGAGAACGAAAGATAAAGAACGAAAACTACGAGGAAGTAGAAAAAAAAATCACGATGCAATTATTTTTATCCGTTCCAGCTCGTGAACGGATTTTAAGATCCGATCGCTGGACCGTGAGGACAAACAGAAGAAACGCGGGAAGGCTGAAGGAAGCTAGAAAGAAGGATTAACCTCGTCAAGTGGGAGAGTTCGTGACAAAGACGTTAAAGTGGTCGAAGGGGATGAGATATATTGCCTCGAAATCTGGGGTGGAACGCTCACATCGTTGAGCATCATGGGACAGCAAGACACTAATGGCATTTTTATTATTTCTCTCTGAAGCCCGGGAGTAATGGGGCGCCTATATGGTCCATTGGACGCGTGACATAGGTGACAGCTTCTCACCTTTTTCACGTCTTCCTTGACACACCGTCGATTTCTTGAAATGCGTGAGAACAATTGCGCGCGTATTTGATCAGGATAACACAGTTATCCTGATCAAGTATTAATATATAGGAGGCTATATCTTTTTATCTTATCTATATATATATATCTTTTATTTATTTTTTTTTTTATCTATTTCTTGTGTGTGCGTCTTTACTTAGATCTCATTCAAAATGAATCTATTAAGGTAAAAAATAGATTTTTTTTTTCAATAAAAACGTATTCATAAGATGGTACCTTTACAAGGTACATCAGGAAAGTATATACTCGTTTCCCAGCCGTTTTCTGATGCCGCAAGATCGCAAATCATAAGTAGCTCGCCGCAATGTACGAGCCATTGCCGTCCCACGTACCCACGAAGCCCTTGGGCTTGTTGGGTTTTGATGAATGAGCCTCACATAAAGCTGAAGTATGGTAAAAGCCGCCGTGGCTACCACCGTAATATTCTACCCTGGGAGCTTTTAGAATCGCTAATGACTAATGGCACCAAAAGGAGCCCCCTTCCTTTCCTCCCACCCCCTTCTTTATTCGATGTTGCTTCAGTTCGCGAATTAGCGTTTCGTGTGATTTCGCCTCGAAATTTCTACCTTCGTCATTCGAAAACATGCTGATGTAAATACGCTCCCGTACCGAACATCACCAAACAATTTTAATGAATTAAAAGAAACACATCCGCGTTAGAAGTAATTTTTTTTTTTTATCTGTATTGTTTGAACAAAAATTAGGAAATAAAAGAACGTCTTTAATATCGCCTGTTCCTTCCCACGTACACGTCGGCTATTGGCAGAATCTCGTTGGCGGAAAAAGTTAGGCTTCGCTCGAGTATTATAAGCGGCCACGAAACATCGCACGAAATAGGCGGCGAGCTTAAGAGAAGCTCGTGGACTGAATGTGTAACGAAGAGGAGGAGGTGATGAGAGACTTGGAACGAAAAGGAAAAAGCGAGAGAAGGCGGGAGGGATGCCAGTTCGCCAGGGGTTCAGAGGTGCAGAGCGCAGTAGAGGCAACGAAAGGGAGAACCCGAAAAGTACTTTAATATATGGCAATCCCCTTGGCTTGGAAACTCGCAAACTCTCGGACCGAGCGAGCGGCCTTTCTACCTTCCGCGCGTATTCCTCCCTTCTCTCGTCGTTGTCGACGTCGTCGTCGTCGTCGTCGTCGCTGCCGCGTGGCTTCCGATGAAATTTGGCATCTTTCACATGAGCCACCTTTGATGCCCGTTACTGTCATTCTAATTGCGGAGAAACCCGTCGCGAGCGGCTTGCGAAAGTCACACAAAGTTAAAATCGCATGCAAAGTTAAAATCACATGCGAAGCCACGTACTGACATGTAGGGCCGGTAATAAATCCCGCGGTAAAAATGTTGAGAAAATTATTTTTGAACAATATATATTAATTTTTGAGATTTCAAAGTATTGAGACAAAATTGTACAATAAATCTTTCCGCGCCGAAATGTCCGCTTGCTGCTGAAACGCAATTGCAGAGAAAGAGAGAAAAGAAAAATAGTTAAGGCAAAATCGCGCGCGAAACCACATGAGCGCGCGTGTGTTTACCGATGAAAAGGAGCTAAGTACGCAAGGCAAATCTGTTTATCTCGAATAATAGAAGTAAATGAGCGGAGCGCGCTGTATAGAGAGACCGAAGCGGGCCAATAATTGAGAAGCGACAAGGATAGAGAAAATCAGCAATCCCTTGCCTCCCGTTCTTTCTTCTCTATTCCTTGGACGCTGGCTGATCACGCTTCTCTGCGGTTGAGTCCCGTGAGGATCCAACACCAATGAGAAACTCGTGAGTAAACGAGTCATTTATTCTTTTCCATTTATCGAGCTCCCTATTTCTGCTAAACTAGACTTTAATGAGCACATTCTGTTGACTAATAATCGTGAGCTAAACAAAAACACAATAAATCGTTAAAAAAACAATAAAGACACTAATTATATCAACGTATAAAAAATTTACGCGCAATTTGGACGTGACTGCGCCAGTTTACGTTAAATTCTGGAAAACCTTCTTTAACTTTCTAAAAATCTGTGCATGCAAATGATTCGAATAAAATTGTGTACGTAGTTTTTGCGTATTGCTATGTTGAAATAATATATTTGCGTCGCGACGTTTTTCCGAAGACGTCTGTTAAACCGTACGACGGCGCTAACTGAAGCTGTTGCAAGGTATTGGGAACGGGGGGGAGGGATTCTCTGACCTTCTCTTTAACCCACGGCAAGGCGTAAACGGCGTAAAAGCGGCACCACCCCCTTATCTACATATCAAAAAGGCAATCCGGGGAACTCGCTTATGTAAACGGCGTGGGTGGCCTCGTGTCCCGACTGGGGATGAAAAGAATTTCGAAATCCGCGCGCTAATAAACCTGCTCTCTGGCACCGCGACGACCGCCGTCGAGGGAGGCTCTGACGAGGTATTCGTGGGGTTAAGCTCTTTAAGCCGCGGATTAAGCGAGGCGGCACGAGAATTTAAAGTTCCGTCGGGCCGACTACGAGGCCCGAGCAAACTCCACGCGCCGCATTTACACCGTATAGATGCAAAAGTCACAATAAAAAATTTATTAACTTCCTGATCTACGTTCGTGTTCGAGGAGATATTAATTTCCGCACAAAAAAGTTTAAAGATATCCGAATAAAACACAAAAATGCAAACCAAATTCTAAATATTTTTTTTATCATCTTCACATTTCTGCAGAACATTGACAGAACTTTAAAAACGCTGCAGTTTATATTCAATGCGCGCTTGCGGAAATAGAATATAATGTAATAGAAATGTAATAAAATATAATGTAGTTCACGATAATTACAAGTAATAATAATACGCCCGTGATATTTTTGTAGCTCGACCCGCACTGTATAAAATCCCGTTAAACCTTCGACCTATGAAAACACCAAGAGCCAGCAATCACGGCGGAAAGAATTTAATCAGCTCAAGGACCAGCGAGCATTTCCAGGCGAGAGAGTTCTTCAACCTCGCCTCTCACAGCACTCACTTTCGATCTATCACTGCGTTGCTGTGTGCGGATAGGTATATCCCTCTTTCGCCTACCAACTTTCGCCTCTAATTTGAGCGTTCGTCAGGCTGCACACACGAGCTATTATGTGGCCGGTTCTCATTAGCATTTAATGCTGGTGAAACTTTGATTTTCCAGTGGTCGAAGAGCCCGTCCACTCGAGCCGATTACAATTTCCGCCAACTCTAGCATACCTTATAAGGCACTTTCGACCGACCGGACCCCCCCGGAGGAGGGGGGAGGGAAAGGCTGATTTCGAGTAACTATTATTTCGTTCAAAAGGGCTTGGGGAATTGAAAAGACTGGACTTAGGCAAAGTAGACGCTCGTTAGTCGCTTAATTGGGGAATAAACTCTGCATCTTTCTACTCTCGCCGCGACATCATTCTGCAATTTCAGCGACTTATTGGGCACTGTGTCCCGCGTCGGACGTTGAATTATTGAATGTAGAGTAGACTCGCTCGTGAAAATTGACATCAAGAAGAGATATTATATAAACTTTCGCGCGAACATTTCTCACTGTCGCTATGTTATTAAAAAACTTCAATATAATCTTCCTTGAATTATTAAACCAAGTGAAAAAAGCGGCTTCATACATTTCATGTGTGTATTTCTCGTTCTACGAATATATTTATTAAATGTGTTACAATTTTTTTCCGAATCTCTCAAGATTTTTAATCGATTTTTAATCAATTTATATAGATAATCTCGCAAATCAATATTTCTGCTATAATTGTCCTACATTTGTTATTTTCGAGTTG
>QVNV01026687.1:0-41697 GCA_014825455.1 Pseudomyrmex pallidus | reverse complement strand
CGTAGCATACGTATCGACAAGTCGCTCGTGGACATCGCTACGTAGTTGCCAATGTGCACCACCCATAGACATGCGCTAGCTTACAGGCCGGAATAGCGGTAACAAAAACTCTTATGGGCTTGGCCGCTCTCAGGCTGGATTGGGCTGGATCCTCATGCAGACACTGGCGCTTTGACACCGAGCGTTGTTGGTAAAAACAAGTGAAAAGCGGGTGGTGAGAGTAAATGACAATCCTCACCACTCGCTTTTCACCAATCACACTCGGTGTCAAAGCGCCGGTGTCTGCATGAGGATCTAGCCCAGGCTTCTCCCTGATAACACACAAAATGACATAGATGCACATACATAAAAATTTACATAAAACTATGCTAGACGCTCATTGGTCCATATAGTCCTATGCTATGCATATGCACTCTATGTCATTTTGTGTATTATAGCCCAATCGTGTCCGTGTGCGTGTATCGGTGTATCCTCGATGCTCTCCGGCATCAATGGTCTTCTCTCTGGTTTTTCTCTGTTATTACAGTTTCTCATATGGCTTTGGCCGCTTTCAGTCTTCTTTTTGATTATAGATCAAAGAGAAAAATATAATCTTCTATATATCTAACCACGGTTATTATCTGACAGAAACGAATAAAAGACTGGACCGAGTGAACAAAACCAAACTAACTTATATATATATGAAATGTGTATTTGAAAAATCGACTAATTAGTACGCGTTAAATATTCCAGAAAAAGATATATATTTTTGTTTTTATCATGTCAAAAAAATATATAAATTTGAGACCTGCTGGTATGTCTGATGATGAAGATGATGAAGATGATTTCGATTTTTCGTATAAGGTATATGGTTACTTGATTTGTGTACACAACATTCTATTTTACATTATATTATTTTTTATATAATTACATGTTGCTTTTGTGTAGGATAGTAAAGTATATAATGATTGTTCAAAGAAAGATGTAACAAATGAGGAGACAACAACTGAGTATTGTGATGTATACGATCTTCAGAAAGAAGATATCTCAGAAAGTGATGTTATTAATGCTTGTATGACTGGAGATATTGAAGTAGTGCAAAAATATCTTGATAGTTGTAAGTACTATTATTTGTTAATCATTTTTGAACATTATGTTATTCTCTGCTAATCTTATACATATGTGTATTATGTTTTAAAGAATGTATTTTTAACTAGTAATAATTATATTTGATATCATCAGTTTGAAGACATTACATCTCTATAGTAGTGTTTAAATTATAATCAGAGACTACATAATTATATTATTATTGAAAAAAGAAATTGCTAATTTATTTATTCTAAATGTTTTCATATAATATATAAAATTTGTCTTTATGATTTATATAATTATGACAGGAGATAATTGTTTGTTGTGAACTAACATTTTTAATCCAAGTATATTCAAAAAGATATATATTTAACAAAATAGGTATTGGTCATATTATAGGCCTGATATTGAAACTTTGATTAGCTGTTAACATAATTGAAATAAAAAAGAATCTTTAAAAATAAATAATACTTTATTATAAAAAGTAGTTTTTGAAATATATATAATTTCTAAATATACAATTCTGAATTATTTTGTGATATTGAACTGTTTTATTTTTATGTGTTTTATATAGATCAAGATGTTGATAAGTTCCTATCTACTGGATGGACTGTATTATTATATGCTGCTTCACATGCACAACCACAAATAATGCATCTTTTGTTAGAAAATGGTGCAGATCCTAATAAACACAAAGGTAAAGAATTGATATCATTTATTTCATTATTAATGTTTTTACCACTTGTCTGTAATTATACAGATGGATTTACACCCTTCATGGCATTATGCAATTCCATAACAGGAAAATCTGAAGACTCTCTAGAATGCCTTAAACTATTAGTAAATAGACATGATGTTAATAATATAGTTCATGCTGTAAGCAAGCAGAGGTAAATTCAAAATATATAGGTAGAAATTTATAAGAAACTAATATTTATTTTAATCTCTGGTCTTGTTCAAACCAAATTGAATTTTGATGTTAACAATCATATAAATTCATTTTGTCACGCAATTTTCATTGAATCAATAAATATCTACAATAGAAATATACAAAGATTTCTCACTTCTAACATCATAATATAGCAACAACAAGCACTTAAGTCTTACTTTTAAAATTATTATTATTGTGTTTATATGATTAGATTGTGTAAAGTGATACATATCAATTAATTCTTTAATAGAGAAACTGCTTTAATGTATGCCTGTAAATCGCAAAGCGCACAATTTGTCAGTGAACTTCTGCAATATATAACAGATATTAATGCAGCTGATTGTGATGGAAAAACTGTAAGATTTGATGGTATTTAAATATTAACTTTAGTTTTTTTTATAAATAATTGTTGATTAAATTATAGGCATTGATGTATGCTGTCACAGCTAATAAAATTGAAATTGTCAAGATTCTTTTGGAGCACAATGTGGATACTTTAATAACAGACAGAAATTATTTGACTGCTAAAGATATTGCAGATTTAAAAGGTTTTACAGAGGTAAACAATAAATGTGCTCTACTAAATTTGTATCACTAACAATTACTTTTTTTTTAGATATATCATCTACTAGAGGACAAGAACGAAGAAGAAGTACCAATGTTTTGTGAAGTGTCTCAAGTAACAACTTGGAAGGACTTTTTCCCAGATTTATTTCCTAAAAAGATTTTAGATTCTGATGTATCAACAATCTTATACGGAATGGGTTTGGAAAGATACAGCAATCTATTCAAAGGAATGGGTCTTAAAATGTTTTTACAATTGACAGAAGATGATATTTGCCGTTTAGGTATCGATATATCTGTTCATAAAAGGCAATTTTTAGAAAGTCTTGAAGAATTCCACAGTAAAAAGTGGCATACGAATAGCCTTGGCATTGTTAAGAAATCTGATCCGTATACGTAGGTTTAACATTTTTTTTTTTTATATTTAATACTAGTTTTTCTATGAAAAATATTAAGAGAGTACAATTGTGTGTGTATATATATACATAATATATATATATATATATATATTTTTTAATTACAGTATTTATGACAGTGTACTATCTCTGGCAATTGTAAAGAAACAGATAAGCGTGACAACGTCTACTTTCCAATATATTAAAAATAATTTAATGCAAGCTGAAAAAGAAACTATTTGTCTTTCTCCCGTGGAAAGAATGAGATATAAAGATAAGCTGAAAAAGATGCAAAAAACTTTACAAAATCTAAAGATTGAAATAATGCATTTTCAGAAATTAGCACATAAGGTGTGAAATTAGCACAATGTAAAGCTAAAACAAGATCTATATATCATTTTGCTATTATATAGTGCTCACATTGTGATTTGACATTGTAGGTCGATAAAGAAAATAATATTGGTGTTCCAGCAACTTTTATTGGACCAAAAGGAAGCAAATTCTTTCTCTCTAATTTGACTATAGTAGGCATTACATTAATGACGGGATTGTACATATGTAAAGCAATCTCTGTTAAAAAAGTTTGGAATTTTATATAACAGGAAAAGCTTTTGTAATACTTTGTGATTTTATTATACTTTTGTAAGTATTATGTATACATTATTTTATATTCTATAATTCAAGATTATAATTAAGGTTTTTATTTGATATTTTTTATATAAACTCTTAAAATATTATCATATAAAAAAAATATGTACATTTTTCATCGCATATAATTATGTATATGCTTTATTGACTAGAATATTTTCAAGTTTCACTAATCTTATTGGATCAGTTGCATCAGATCTGATTAATTGACCGATTAAGGAGTTATTCTAATTTATAACTTAAAAAGAAATCAATTTTTAAATGTTTATAGTTCTACAAATAAGTTCCTAAAAAAATTTCTTTGAGATATAAACAATATCAAATCCTTGCAGCACAAAATATTTTTCTTTCTGTGTGTGTGTGTGTGTGTCGAGCAAATTTATCTAATACATACATAAGTTTTTGTCGCTATGTGTGCCTAAGAGATCTAAGTCCGTCCATATTTCTTAAAAAAGGAAAAGACACTCATGATTTATATGTGTAGGCTTAAGATGACTGAATAAAGACGAAAAATTCTGATCTTCACATTTTCTCTTTTGAGATTATTTATTTATAGGAACAATTGAATTTTTTTACAAACCGGTACATTTATCTATACACCATCTTTGTTTGTTTATAAAGTTTTGTTGATTATACAATTTTCGTCGATTAGTCATATCGCACAGCGATAATTCGATTTGCGTCATAGCAAGGCCCTTGTCTTTTAATTTCTTAAGAAATTTTCTTTTTGTAAAATGATATGCAGCTATAAAATTTGACGTAGCCATGTCTATGCCTAAGTATCTGCTTCGCGAATTTATTTTTTCTAGTGTAGCAGCTTCTTTTTCGATTACTGGTGGAATATGATCAGATGCATCTTCAACACTTCCATCGATTACATCAGTCAGAGATCTTAAGCTGTCAGCAATGTTCTTTTTGTTTTCTTTTACTTGTTTATCCTCAGAAATAATATATAGTTCATCATTTTGAGTGTTAAATATGTTCTCGCTTTTTTTATCAATGTTATTATTGCCATTATGTTCTTTTGAATTAACATATTTATCTCCTGCATTCTGAATTTTCTGTAAATTTGTATATTCTGGCTTTTCATTTTCTTCGAATAAAGTTTCACTAACATGTGTTTTTAAAAATTGATTTCTCATAACTCTTTTTGATTCAATAAAAGTCGCAGGTCGCAAAATATGATTTTTATTTTGTATGTTTATCAAGGAACTTTGATTTCCTGCCTTTTGTGTTTTAACTGCATTATGTCCTGTTTTCTCCATGTTACTCTTTTGTAGCTTATTTTCCACAATTTTGTCATTTGCTAGAGACTCTTTGAAGTGTTCATTTTTCCTAATAAAACCATTCTTGTTATCATGCATTTTTATTGCATTGTTCAAAGTATCTAGTGACATATGCTTTTTTTTCAATGTGTTAGATTTGCATGAATTTACCACACTATTAAGTGTATTTAAATTTTTCAGTTTTCCTGTACTGTATATAGGTTTTGAGCTAAGTTTTATTTGCAATACACTAATTGAATTAATACTTGCCAAACTTAAATCTTTAGGTTGTTCTGCAAATCCTAAAAAGAAAATTAAAAAATATATATGTATTATTATTTGCATATAGATCTTATATTTTTGCAAGAAGATATAAAACCTGTATAACATTCTTCTGTCTGACAAGCTTCATCGATCGCATTAATTCCCCATTTTAACATGTACATATGAAGAAATGCTTGATACATTTCGATAGGAGTTTCATTATTATTGTAGTGACGATCTTGCAAATACACTCTTCTTATGTAACAGTTGGCGTAAATTATTATTCTCTGTAGAGCCATGTAATCTGTTTTATATGCTTCATGGCACAGAGTTTGAAGATTTATTTCTAAGGTATTCCAACATTCTTCTAATTTCAAGGGAATACGAGCCACACTTGCATTAATTCTTGATCTTTCCAAATTATAAGTGAGAAAAGAGAATTTTCTGCGGTATTGTTCTTTGTCTATTATCTTTACAAAGAGAAAGAAAATTAATTATTTTTGAAAAGAATTAAAATTATAGTAAAATTATATGAAAGAAAACATACGTAAGTATATAGTGTTTGCTCACATTGATAAAATATTGTAAAGCATTATATGTATACCTGGACTTCCAGCTTGAATTGTAAATTTAAATTTTTTATTACTAACACAAGAATAGGAAGTTTTATGTTTATAACATCTAATGTTTCAGGGGGAGTAGTTATATTTGTAACGATCGCGCTGTCGTAAGATCCTGTGATTTCGAGTACTTTGTCTCCATATAATGTATCATCTTTTATTCTGCGAATTTTACCGCCACAGGAAACGTGTTTTGACCACAAATCTAATGGCTTATCTGCGATACTGTATAAGAGTGATATATATCCACAGGCTTCGTTTTTTGACATTTTCTTTTCTCACATGGGGTAATTTATATTTTAGATAATTTTAGTGTGTATGTGTGTGTGTGTTTGTTTGCTTGTTAGAAATATCCAAAAGGAAGAATATAGCAAAATAAATAATTTTAATATAGAGAATTTTACTGAACATTTCTTCTTTTTTCTACAAGCAAAAAATAAATATAAAGAAACTAAAAATAGATTTAGTAATTATTTCCATGATGTGTTTTAATTATTCTAGTATTTCGACACTTGTTATAGGTTATGTCATTCCTATATTTTTGCATTTGTTTTTTATGCTTCGATAAACAGATAATATACCTATATTCTCCACACACACACACACACACACACACACACACACACACACACACACACACACACACACACACACACACACACACATAACAAAATGACTTATTTTATATGATATTAATAATTTTTGAATAACAAAATGCAATTAATTTTCCACAATTTTTTCAATGTATTTTTTCGTAATTGAGTAACATTTATATAAATACTGTTTCAATTCAGCATCCATTTTTCTGTGAAATCGTACATTTACGCAATCAATATGACCATTTTGTTTTATAGTAGCTTATTCATTAACAAGTAATCATAATTTACTACAAATTATAATAATTATTATAATATATGCCAGTTAAAAATTTAATCAGTTACATAATCTAGCATGTATATATTGTCTCACTCGGCTAATATAATCTCAATCATTTGAATGCATCATCATCATCATCATCACATTAAATTTTCTTCAATTAACTCCAACCACAATACATCTAAAATTAATTTTTTTTATTTTTCTATTTTTTCCGGAACGACACGATCGCATTGTTGTCGTCAAAAACGAAAAAAGAGAATAATAATAATAAACGTCGATACGAATTAACGAAATAATGATCGCGTCATTATTCAACAATCACGGTGTGATGAAGAGCCACGGACCGGGAGAGTGGGTTGCGAGCGACACGGAGGGGCAGGATAATCGGCAAACACACGCACACACGTGCGCCCGGTGCGCGTATTAATTGCTAATTATTAAGTATTGATTTTTTTAAATGGGGACGTGGAGCGTAGCGCCGGCTCTCCGTATCCTCCCCCACGAGGGAGGCTGCTCGTCAAACATTCGCGGACTATTTTCCGCGTCGCGCAAAAATCCGTGCGCGCGCGCGTTCGCGGAGTAACACCTGGCGACGCAGGAATGGCGGGAAAACGCGGAATTCGCAACAAACGATTAATGCGTGATGTATCGGCGCATTCGTGAACGGGTAACGGGCACGTGTCACAACGCGAACGTTGACACGAAGACGATCGAGGAACACGTGATTCGTCGCGGCGTAAATAGCGCGCGCGAAAACAGTAGGATAAAAAAAAATTAGCGCGCCGGCCAAGATGGCGGATCAATTAAAGTGCCGCGTTTGATTCCTTGCGCTCTCCGCATGGTCGCGTCGTCGTAGTCGTTATCGTCGTCGTTGTCGTTGTTACATTGATGTAATATGCGATTTTCGCGGATGCTCGCGGCGGCAGTGCCGGCGGCGGCAGAGTTCGCGCGCGTCGGCGACGCCGTAGAACGCACAAATATACACACACACATACACACACGCGTGCGCGCGCGGAAAGCGCTGTGCGCCGCGCCGCGACGCGAAGCGTCGGCGGAATCCATAAATAAAACAATTGGTTATATACATATGTTTTTCAAATCGACGAATGCTATTATATATTTTGTATTGAGCACTCTCGGCACTCTCAACGGGAGGGAAGAGAGAGAGACGGACGGGACGGGACGCACGCCGACGCCCGACGGACTCTCTATCCATCTCGCGCCGCGGAGAGCGCGCGTCTGTTTTTATAAAGAGAGCACACGAGCGAAAACGACGTCTCGCGTCGCGTCTCGCGCGGTGCCGCGCGGCTTATAATCTCGCCCAATCCGCAGCCCTCCGCTCATAAAGTATATACGGCGGGACCGAGAGAAATAAAAAAAGAAAAGAGGGAAAATCGTTATAGAATAATCAAGCCGCGCCGCTCGTTCGGTCGGTCGCTCGGTCCGCGGCCGCCGGAAGACACGCGTTTCTTCGCCCGGTCGCGTGCGCACTGTCGCAACCGTTCCTCGTTACCGAGGATGATGCAGCGTCGCCGTCATCCGGAAGATACATGAAGATAAGGCATCGTCGCCGGGCGATTCGGCCGTCGTCAGTCGTGAATCAGGAGGGGAGGGGGAGGGGGGGAAAGAGAAAACAGCGTCTCTCGTGCCTATCGTCGCGGAAAAGAAAAGTCTTCCAGCCGTGAATCGAGAACGAAAAATCGCATCGCACCGTTTTTTATTTTATTATTCTCTCTCTCTCTCTTCCGCCTAATTCCTGTGCGATCTTTTTCCATTCTCTACGATTTTTGAAATGGATACGACGATACGCGATCTCGAGCAGCGGCAACAGCAGCAGCAGCAGCGTAATCGGCAAGCAGATCGGTCCCTGCCACAGTGCCGAATCTGTGCGGCCGATATCGCCACCGTAGACGGCGGGATATACATTTTTGGAGAGGACGGTCGGCGTCATTACCTGCAGACCAAGATAAGGAAATACCTGTACATCCTGGTGAGTCATGAAATTGCATTTTGTTTCCATTTCTCCTCCACTTTGCTTTTTTTTTTCATTCAGAATTTGTCTCCTCTTACGCGGCGTGTGTCGGCGATCACGTGCCGGTCGTGACGAACATCGGCTGTCGCGAAATTTCGAATTTTGAAAACTCGCGTCGTGTCGCGCCGATCGACAGTGCAAGCGAGGTAAGTACATACGATTTTGTGCAGATTTCGCGCGATCGGCGATATTGTAAGAGGGTGAAATCGGCGGGTGAGTACAATGATGATCTCGTGATCGCGAAATGTAAACGTTAAAAATTGTCGCGATTAATTAATTGCACGCCGATCTCGACTTTTGATTTCTCGGAAAGATATACCTTTCTTGCGAAAAATTATCTCTTCTTACACACGTATGCGACGACGATTCCGCGTGGAATCGTTTCCACGGATGTGCGCGCATTCACGATTGCAAACGTTCGCGATAAATTAGAGAAATTGTTGTAATTAAAAAAGTTAATAAGATTTCACTGATTATTTTTTTCTTTGCAAATAGTAACATATTTGGAGCCACGGATATGTAAATCGACTCGTTCGTCTAAATATAACGGCGACATTTTGGTGGTCCAGGTGCTTAAGTGTAATGACGTCGTCACGCCTCTCTCACGCAAAAATCTCCGGCCGAAAATTAATTATGCCTGGCTCCAGTAATTCGCGAAATGTCAACGAGCTTATTGTTCGCGGAGAACGACGAGAACGAGTGACGTGAAATACGCGAGAAATACGTGCGTCAAGAGCGACCATTTTGTGCGGGGCTACAAAAGTGTTAAAAATTAGCATTTTATTGATTGCAATAAGTATACCGCGCTCTGTATGTGCTATATAAGTACATCTATAAATATAATCGGAAATGAGGGCTGTCGGCGGGGAGTGACGTTGGAGAAAAATGACATCAGGCGGAATAAATTACGGAGAATATTGTCAATTAATGGCGCATTGTGTGAAAAATACGATGGCGATTTTTCAAATAACCGCTCCGGTCATCCATCGGCGAAATTATCGGCGCTCGTGCCGTGCCGAAAGTTAGGTTAATTGCACGACAAAATTCACTCGCCGAAAAAAAAAAAATTGTGTGCTTGAATACAACATGATGTAATAATACACGCAATAGAAAAATGTATACTGATCTAATAAGAATAATAGTAAATGAAAAATAATGAAAATAATAAGATAATAATGATGACATCGAAAAAATATGCATTTCTATATCAATTTCGTCAAACTGACTCCAAAATATAACATCGATGTCTGAAAAAAAAAGAATATTTTTTGGAAATCTAAAATTGTTTATATCTATTTTTTATAAGATAAATAGGAAATTTACAGACAGATAAATATACATAAATTATTAAGTACGTGATATAAGTAAAAAATATATAACACTTTAACAATTGTTTGTTCTGCTTATTTATTTTGCAAGTGTACACGTTTCAAAGCTACGTGTACTAATATTTACGTGTTTTTCAGATAACTTCGGAAGACAAATTTTCAAAAATGGTCTGCTCTATATGCGTTAGGAGACTGGAGGGTATCCATCGTTTTGCAATGATGGCATATCGTACCCAAGAAAGATTAAAATTGCAGCTCTTTTCTAACGTTGACAATACAAATTCCGTACCGGAGGAGGAAGAGATGCAGATTATTAAGGATGCACAAAATACTGTAAAAAAGATAGAAGACCGAGGATTGTTACATTCTATATTGACAAAGGTCTATATTGGTGATTGTTGGTTTGCTTCAAAATTACATCTCTGTTCATTATGTGCGCTAAGTTATATCATTTTTTATGTTGTGTACACAGGGTACAATAGAAATTTTAACTGAAGACGAACCACAGGGACCACCAGAGTCGAATTTCCAAGAGGATAAGTGCCACACGCCAAGCACAGAGGAAATGGAAGTGAAAGTAGATCCGATGTTGTTTTTACAGTGTGGTATGGAACAATCCGCATCAGAAGCTTCAGATTCCTCCGACAATGAGGAAGAGATAATAAAGACGCATTCATTGGATTCTCTGTATTTACACAATAGGTAGGAAATTTTATGCTGATGCATATAAAAGTTGTTTCGAGATCATATTGCTTGTTATATAGATACTTGGTCAACATGTAAACCTATTTGTTTGTTTAGAGACACTGAAGCGGAGGAGGAAGAAAAGAACGACGAAAGTGAGGATAAAATATATGAGAACGGTGAAAAAACTGAGTCTGTGCATGCTGCGAAACCAAGGCACGAATGTACAATATGTGACCGATCTTTTATATCACAGATCGGCTTGCAAAATCACTTATGGTCACATTTACCTAAGGGGAGAAAATTCGACGGGAAACCTATTTTACGATCTCAGCACGTTTATTCCACGAACGGTGTGCTTCACACCAATCCTAATCTTGTAAAGGAACATGATGACAATTCGTCCAACTTTATCTGTCCAATCTGCAGTAAAAGAATTTCCACGAAAGGAAACTTGAAAGTGCATTTAGAAACCCACAGGCCTAAGGGAAAGTACGGCTGCGACATATGTGGAAGAATGTATGTTTGTATCGCTGCTGCACACACACATATGTAATTTATAATAATTTCTTTGGCACACGTAAAATTTAACTAAACTATATATTGAGATATAAAATGATAACATTAAGATATTAAAACTTCATACGAAAGAAATGACTTAATTTAAATGTACAATACATACACTTTAATACATTATTCATAGTTTTGCTTTTTCGATAAAATACTAATCACAATTATCTTTTTGATTAAGAAAAATTTAATGTCTTACAGCTTCAAGACGCAGAAGAATCTGTTCAGACACAAGGAATATCACGGTGGCATACAATTCCCGTGTAATGTATGCGGCAGAGTGTATCCGACGAATTCGACATTACGCGCTCATAGTATAACACACTCGGATCTGCGACCGCACGCGTGCCCGCTTTGTGACAAGACATTCAAGCGAAATCAGGATTTGAAATTCCACATAAATCAGCACACAGGTGCGAGGCCTTATCAGTGCCCTTACTGTCCGAAAGCTTTCGCGAGCTCTGGCAACTGTTTTTCGCATCGCAAAAGGATGCATCCGCGAGAAGTTCATCGAGACCGACAGAGAGCGGCGGATCTAATGAGATGAACCGTGGACAGTCAGTACGAGGACTGGTCGTAAAAATGAAAAAAACATCTTGAATAAACATGTTCTGTCGACGAAAGTGATAAAAAGTGACATATTAATCACGTATTATCTGTAAGCTTTATTTCCAGAAAGTAACGGTGCTAAAACGTACGAAAACGGGAAATTTTGTATGCTTTATTATTCTTATTTATATACATTTAGCGGTAAACGTTGTTGTTGGTATTGTATACTTTGTTAATGATTTATTGAATATACGTATGTCTCTCTTTCTACTATCTGACAGGATGTTCGTTTGATATAAGTGTTGGTGAACTTTCATTCGTTATTAGTGAACTTAGCGATGAAGCTTTACATCAGTTAAAAAATAGAGAAAATTAGTTGAAAATTTCATAGCCAGACATATATTCAAGTATTAACGTGTTTCTAGTCTTCTTTTTGAAAAATTTCGCACGTTATATATATTATGTTAATAATAGAAAGAAAATAATTGTTGAATGTATTTTTAGGAGAGTGTGTATATATAGATATTATTTAAATTAGTTTTACATTTTTGTTATTCATCAGATTATATGTTTAAAAGTAATACAAGTTGCGTTTTATAATTTCTTTTATAATGTTTACTTTTTTGTGATAAAAAGCTTACACTGCCATTTTATGCATATTTATTCCTACTATTGTTTTCTAATGTTTAGAAATATATGTAATAAGTAACTTTTTGTTTTTTAAAATATATTTAAGAGATAACAGTCAATAAAAATCATATAATTTTTATTCTTTATGTATTCTTGTTAAAACAGACTTGTGACAGGAAAAAATATATGTCTAGAAATTAGCTGCAAATACTTTCTCTATACATACATATATAATGTTACCTTAATAAAACTCTGTGATAATTGTTTGTAATACTGATTGTTTTGTACTGGTTATGAAATTTACAACTATGAGCTATATAATGTGTATAAACAAGCTTTTAATAATTCGCTTTGCGAAAAGGAAAAAAGTCGCCGTAAACTATTCGTTAGCTGCAACAGTAGAAGTGTCTACGATATGATCAGCTCCTTCCCTTTTCGCGAAGCTAATTATTAAAGGCCAGAGAGAGAGAGAGAGAGAGAGAGAGAGTGTGTGTGTGTGTGTGTGTGTGTGTGTGTGTGTGCGCGCGCGCGCGCGCGCGCGCCTCTGTGTCTATATTGAATAACATTATATTACATTTTGCAAGTTTTAGATTATACTTGATCTAGCGTTATTCAAACACAGTGACGAGAATTCTAAAAAAAACCAAACATTATTTTACTTGTAGCGATCAAGAAGATATTTCACAGGGAACTTTATACGGGACATATATATATCGACCAAAGAAGAAGAAAATTCGTGGAAAAAGAACAGATTTTGTCTATTACATATTTTTAGCACAATACGAACATCATCATAAATGTTAAGACTGTATACGCAAATTGTGTGTCAAATTAGATAGTAAGATGAGGAGAAAACCTTTGAAAAAAACCCCCCTTTAAGGACGAAACACAAAACCGCAAAACGTCACATGTCCGATTCTAGTCTTCGCAGTATTAATTATATCGATTAATCAGCCTGTAGACGCTGTAGTCGATATCACAAATACGATCACGACGTTATTCTTATAAGCAAGATATATATATATATATGAGATAAATGTTACACAGAAGTCTGAGTAGTTTTAGGAAACTAATATAATTAAGTTAGTTAATTAGTTTTTGCGTAAAACGTAGATACTAGTCTGTGCTTCCGTATACATTCGCACACGTGCTGAAAACACCGCGATGCCACAAATAGAAAGCATATAGGCCAGAAAAAGAAAAAAAAGGAAGTTACACAACAGTACATCAGTCGCAGTACACATAAACAATAAGTAGCGTATCATGTATCACAGAGAGAAAGAGAGAGAGAGAGAGAGAGAGAGAGAGAGAGAGAGAGAGAGAGAGAAATCATGTGTAACCACAATATTAATACAGTATTAGCTCATAGAGATACAAGCGTGTATTTTGCGATTACGTTTTTTCCAGATGCTTACCGACATATATTATATACATATTATATAATATATATAGAAGTATAAACAACAATAAATAGTAGTTATATAAAAAAAAAATAATCAATTTTTGAGACAGAGAGAAAGAAAGCACATCCAAGGCAAAAGAAAATTCCATGTTCACGGCTCATTAATTCTTGCATCTTAGATCTTAGAGAATCAAAAATTGAGTATTTTTCTAAACGAAACACTCCAGCTCCGGTGTAATCGAGATTAGCGCGCGTTTAATCGCTGATTACCGATATTTCAGAAGTGCCAGTTGTGTAACGCAGAAGAATTTAACGTAGCGTGTAACTCAGCAGCAGACAAATAGACGAGAAGAGAGGATCATTTTGTAGAGTTATATAGTTAGCGCGGAATATACCATCATTTGTGACGTATGTATACAAAATAAAGTTTTCGTTGTATAAAATGAGTCAAACCAGATGCGATATCCTGCACTTTTTACGTCTGTGTAGAAAAATTAGTATTGTTAAACCAACACGTGTGTGCATTATGGAGAAGAGACATAACGATTGTAATTTAAGAATATAAAAAAATAATTATTATTATGCGATTTGATTTCAAACAAACGTATCATTGTTTCCAGGAAAAGGGGCAAAGTACAGAGTGGAACGACACGTTTTATCGACACGCGTAAATAACACCTAATCTCATACGGATTCATAAACGCGCTTGCGACAAAACGCAACATCGACGTAATATCTTCGCGCAGACAAATCTTCTGTTTGTAACAAGGAACAAAAGAAAATAAGAATAAAATATGGTGCAATTATTGCAGTGTATCAAGATCTTAGAATTACGATATCGAAAATATTATTGATCATGACAATTCAGCTGCGCCGCGGAAAATTACCACTGGTTACAGGCAAACAATTCTCCCAATATGCACATGCGAAAAATACGCGCATTGCGAATAAAAACTGGACAGGTAAAAGCTGACTTATATTCTATATATTTTGTGAAGTAAATATTTTTTACACCAAAAGTTATTTTATTATCGTAAATATGTGGTGTACGAAAAGTTTTATTAATTTTATAAGTTTTACTATTTTTATTTTTAGATTGTGTATGCCATGAATATTTTTACATTTTTTTATATAGGTAGTAATACGTATTCTCTCTCTCTCTCTCTCTCTTTCTCGCTCGCGCTCTCTCCTTCTTCTAACAAAACATAGAATTACGAAGTAATCGTAAAAAAAAAGGCAAATTAATATGTACAGTGATCGCAAAAATCGATGAATACTTAAATAAAGTTGTAGGTTCAACGACCAATCCGTGTTGCGTATCAGCAGACAACGTCACTTCAATCACGTTTACGTCATATTGGCAAGCGTAGAGCGAGGACATAATTAGCCAGTTTTATCGTTCAGACACGAGAAACGCAATTTATGCGGTAGATAACTCAAAGTCTCGAAAATCTAGCGTCATTGATCTTAAAGAACTCATATCTGATGGATAAAGAGCTCGTTTTGTACTTGTACCGTTTGATAAGAAATACGATGCATAGATTTTTATAACTTTATCATCGACGATTCTACAAATGGCGAGCAACAAACAAGACGCGAAAGACGCGATGGTAAAGATAAAACTTGCGCTGCAGAATTTTCTAAATAACAGATCCGTAGGCACTTGAAGTTTCTATAGAAACTTGTAAGAAGTTTGGCAACGACAAGTTTTTTGCATGACAAATTTTTTATTTTAATTGAGCTTTTTCTTTTGTTTGCTATTTTTTATTTGCAATGTCTAATGTGTTGAGTTTTCTCAATGATGTTTAGTGTATAAGATATATTTAATATATAATATATTTAATATACAGGGTGCTTTAGAAATAGGTGGTCAAACTTTGGTATCGTATTCTAATCTCCCTAAGAATGAAAAAAGATTATATGTTTTAACACATAGGAAAGTTTTCCTTTTTGAGATATAAACGCTCTTTATTTACCTCGAAATTTTATATGGATTCTTCACTTAGAACTGTCGACACTTTTTCTTCATTTTAGCAAATATTGGTAGAGCAAGTCATCCATATTATTGAAAGCAGCTTATCGTAGAAAATCATTTTCCAGCGATTTCTTTAAATGAGTTACAAGCATTTCTAAAATATCTCACAAACAAGATGCGTTTATACCTAAAAAAAGAAGAGTTTCGAAGCCTATATTTATATGACCGTTTTTCATTCTTAGGGAGAGTAGAATACGATGCCAAAATTTGGACACTTCTTTCTGAAACATCTTGTATACACAAGTCCTCTCTCTGTGTTTTAGATTTTAGATATTTAGATTTATATAAAATATTTTTATAATATACTAATGTACACACACACACACAAACACATATTCACAGTTACTTGGTATTTTAAGTTTATAGTTTTTAACAATGTAATAATGTAACGTATGTAACAATTTTACTTGACGCCAGTTTTTGATATTAGTTTTATTGTGGAATGGTTTTTGTAGAGAAAGATTTTTACATAGTACAATATAACAATGTAAGTTTAGAGTTCTGTGTAAAATACATTTTGTTAGAAAGATAAGAAATTGGATTTGAAGGATTTATTTTTTTATATATAGGTAAGAGAGAGAGAGAGAGAGAGAGAGAAGAGCACATTCGAGTGGCGCGTGTACTTTGGCGCGGAGCACTTGATTCATCGGGACGAAGTTCTACTAAAGGCTTCTCCTCTACTTAGCGATAGCGTTTTCATCGTGGGAGAGATAACACGCGGTTTGCAAAGTAAAATCCTGCTACTCTTACAGTTTTTCTACCGCATAAACTTTAGTCGAACTCGGAAAGCTTCTTCATCTCTTTCTTTGTTTTTTTTTCTTTTTTTATTCTCTCAAAAGACAAAGAAAAGAATTGCCGCAGTGCGTCGATCGTCGGTTGCGGTAACGTGTTGCCCCTAACGATATGTCTGTTTAGTCGAATTTATTAGCTAATTACCGCGCTGGAAACGTGCGAGCACTATTATTGTCTACTTACCTCGCCGCGGTGTTCGGTTTGATCTGATCCTTGAAGAATCGCGCGTATATACATGCCGTTATTTACATATATTACTTTAGAAAACACTGCAAATTATAACAATTTAACATACATATCATATCGTACATACTATGTATATCTGTACACAAGATACGGTCGAATTAAGAAGTTTTTCTTTTCCTGCAATGCTGCAATTTAACAATACGCAATGCTGACTTTGTCAAAAGGTCTAATGCCGCAGCATTTTCAGTAATTGAAAAGAGTGAGTCACACATCGCAAAGTTTTAACTCGTGGAAGAGACATATTTGTCCTTCGTTGTTCCTATCGTTCTCGTCACTTATCTAGTACATACATGTACATGATAAATTCGTAGAAAACAAATACAACATTTGCGCAGAGACTTAGAAATGCAGAGAGACACGATAGATCCGATGATATTTCACGTGTACAGCAAGTCTATTTACAAGCGCTAGAGAAGACGAGCTTGTATATTTATATCTTCTTCAGCAGAGAGCACGATGTAGCACGGGTAACAGACTCTATTCAACGACCGAATTGCGCGCTATATACTCGCGTATACGACGAAGAAAATCTCGCGCGAACTTTCGCACATATTTTTCCGCGATTATCTAAATGGTCACATATATGAGGATTGTGCACGCAATTGTCGCTTTAATATCGTCAGTTTAAATCCTCTTTAATCTAGCGTTTTATTACGGTAATAACAGATGGCCTTTAAACATTAAGTTCGAGCAACGCGTTATCTCGACTGTATTATATAAAGATGATGCACGCGCGTACGTAAGTACGCGATAGTCGTCACTTATATTTACAAGAGCAAAGGTGCAGATACTAGAAAAAGAGAACATTTATGTATGTGACAATTTTACGTAGATGAATAGAATATTCCTGATGTGAAAAACCAACAAAATGTTTTTTCTAAATTACAAATTACATTTTTTTTTTTTTTTTTTGGTTTTCTTAACTGCGAATTAATTGAATTTTACGCTCTTAAAAGAAAAACAAAGAAATTAAGAAAAGTGTTTTTTTAGTTTCTACGCGTGTCTTATTTACAATTCAAATCATATCTTTTAGATCTACTCGTTCCAGAACCGACAGCGTAAAATGCTTATTGAAAAATATATTATCTTATATACATCGCGCTGAAAAGAACTTTCCAAAGACTCGAGTAACTTTCTCTCAAAAAGAAGATAATTTGATATCGCCGCGGCATGTGTGTGCACACACTCTTTCCCTCTCCTAAACAATTAAAAAAAAATCGTATCTAACGCGGGAAGGAACGAGAATTCTTGCTTGAAATGCGGACGTCTAGTGATTTCCGACAGAGACGGCACGATGATTGGTGGCGAGGGTAACAGGCCGTGCCAACGGTGTCGAACGTCCTTGAAACATTCCCTATCGATTCCTGCGGCCGATTGTATATTACACCGCGATTCGCGTCGAGGAATGTCAGTTGATATTAGCACGTCGGCCTGTCGGCGTTGTTGTCGCGGCAGTGCAATCATCGCCGGAATCGGCAGCGAGGTTTGTGTCTCATTTACTGACGGTTGCTCTCTTTTTCTCTCTTTTACACACACACACATACACACACATATATATTTTATTTATTTTCTTCGCTTCTCGTTTCTCGACTTGAAT
This sequence comes from Pseudomyrmex pallidus, assembly GCA_014825455.1. NCBI lineage: Eukaryota > Metazoa > Arthropoda > Insecta > Hymenoptera > Formicidae > Pseudomyrmex > Pseudomyrmex pallidus. Next base: position 23,198 of record QVNV01026687.1, on the reverse strand, counting down.
ACACACAATTGACCCCGTCAGGTCAATCTCGTTTGAGATCGAGTATGTATACATACATATATCGCGTGGAATAATCTTATATCATGATGTGCAAACGACAAGAGCATTGTGATGTTTCGGTAACCGCGTTACATTGTTGTTGTATATGTATTTCTTTTATTTACATATAGAGAAAGTGAATTCAATGAAAGTTACCTGCATAGAGCAAATCTGATGTAACACGCGCTCGTGGATCTGTTTCAGAGAGTGAATACGAGAATAGTGCAACACAAAGATTGAGATAAGCATCAGGAGGACGAGAAATAGAGAAAGAGAGACAGAGAGCTAATGACACAGCAAATGTGCAATAAGACTGATTTTTTTATTGCGTTTTGTTGTCTCCTTTCAATACTGAAAATCTACACATAGTTCGCGTGATATATATCATAGATTTTCAGCACTCGCAGTAAATTTCTCGAAACGTAGCCGTTGTTCACCACTTTCTGAGCAAGATGTCAACGGATGAGGATGGTAGAACGTGCTGCAATTCGCGGCAAAACGGCGTAGTTCAGCCGCTGTTGACAGGTATGTGATGCACGTCACGTTCCACTTTCGTGATTCGTTTAATTACACCACGCCGTGAATTTTATAAAGTCTCCAATGTCTTCATTGAGTAAATATTTTTATACATATAAATATGTTTTTAAAGAGCACATATATATTCTGGACGATGATATAAATCATAATTGACTGATTTTTATCTTTTTAAAAAATCCATTTGTCAATAACAAAATCAGATGATAATTTAAATATGGATATTAGTCAAGTTTGATATACATATTTATCATTTATATGCATGGAGGGACATGCGGTAAATATACGTAGTTTATCTTGAATCGTTTAAAAAGTAAAATAGTCTGTTTTTTCAAGTGCTAATAAAATTCACATGTTATGGATGTGTTACAATTGTAGAATGTGATAGACTTATAAAGTATAATGTTTGCTTTCAGATTTGTATCAGATAACAATGGCTTATGCTTATTGGAAAAGCGGTAAAATGAATGACCATGCAGTGTTTGATTTGTTCTTCCGTAAAAATCCTTTCCAAGGAGAATTCACAATCTTTGCTGGTCTTGAGGAATGCATAAAATTTTTGAATAAATTTCATTATTCTCCAAGTGGTTTGTATACGCAAAAGCTACGCTCGTTACTTATTCAATTCTCGTACAAATTATATTAGTTTCGTACTGCAGATATCGAGTACCTGAAAACAACTATGCCTATGGTAGACCAAAAATTCTTCGATTATCTACAGAGTCTTACCGCAAGGGATGTTACAATATATGCTATAGATGAAGGATCTGTTGTATTTCCAAGGTAGAATTAATTTTGTCTTGATAAAAAGAAAGATAATTTAAATGTAATATATACTTAAATGTGTTTATATACTGTTACAGAGTTCCACTGATAAGAGTGGAAGGACCACTAATAATGGTGCAGCTACTAGAAACAACTCTATTAACACTGGTGAATTATGCAAGCTTAATGGCTACTAACGCCGCAAGGTATCGCATGGCTGCTGGAAAGAACATACGATTACTAGAATTCGGCCTTCGAAGAGCACAAGGTCCTGATGGAGGATTAAGCGCATCTAAATACAGCTATGTTGGTAAATATTTATTTATTATTAGTATATATATATGTTTGCTTTTTATTGAAATCAATGTCAGTTATAGATGAATTCTATCAGATGTGCAATTGGCTCATTAAGCTTAAATTAAAATGATTTCTGAGTTTAGTATAGATACGATAAGTTATCATTTTGTTCAGAAAATTCTATAAGCGTTGTGCAATAATGTAATGATCTGAATTGCGAAGGTATTCATATAGAAATTAAATTAATTTTTGCTATAATATACACACTATTTACTAGTAAGTATTAAATTTCTAATAAAATATAAATTGTCTGTATATATTTATGGAAATTTATGATATATTTTGAACTGATTTTCACGGTATATTAAATCTATTTGAAATATGCAAAGCGCTTGAATTATATATGTATACTTCACCGCAATATAATACATTGCAGTAGATGATAGACAGGTGTCTGGTACCACTTTATCACCCTTACACTATACTTAACAATTTTGTTGAATCAATCAATACTGTTCCATTCAGTACCAGGTGGTACTACCTAGATAATGAGTAACAGTTTAGGAGGTCATGTGACGTATATACACTTATATATATATATATATATATAATATTGATGAATATATATATATATATATATATATATATATATATATATATATATATGTATATACTAACAATAAATATAGAATGAATATGTTTCTTGTGTGAACTATATAATAAATATTGATAGAATTTAATAGTGTATCGTAAAATATAAGAAATAAATATAAAATAAAATAAAATAATAAAATAAAAAATTAAATTTAAAATGGCTTACAATGTTAAAACAGGTGGATTTGATGGGACTAGTAATGTGTTAGCTGGAAAATTGTTTAATATACCTGTATGCGGTACGCATGCACACGCGTACATCACATCCTTCACCGGCTTTGGCGATTTGCGAGGAAAAGTAAGCACGTTCGACGAGTATTCTCGTTCATCTTTATCAGTTAAAAATAAACATCAATATTCTTTAGGGAGAATAAATGAAAGAAAAAAAATATTGATCCATTTCTCTCGCAGACGTTGGCGCACAAAGAGACGGGCGAGATTCTAGATTTATTGGAACTTGCTTTCAAGCATCGCGAGGCTATCGCTGACGATTTGGGGGCTCTAGCCTCACAGGCATCCAGCGGAGAATTAGCAGCTCTTATCAGTTACGCTGTTGCTTTTCCAGAAAGATTCGCTGCTCTCGTGGACACATATGATGTTAAAAGGTACTTGTGTCGCACATATAGTTCAATATTTCAATCTTTCTTTTTACTTGGATAGAAAGTTGTTTTCTAAAGAAAATGTGTAGTTCTGATTATATTTCTTTCGGCGTATGTTCAAGTTAATTTTATGTTAATGTTGAAAATTTTTGCGCCAAATATTTTATTTGCGTTGATTAGATTTCATATGTGGTGTAGATAGACTCATATATTTTGATATTATACTTTTATCACATAGTATAATATATAGTACGTCTATATGAAATTTATTGGCAATTATAATGTTTGTATAGCATAAAAACTACAAGTTTATATAAAAATGACAAATAAAACTCTCAGGGATTTCTTGAATAAATTTAAAATACGAAGCAGAAGCAATCTTTTAAACTATATTGCACGCATATTTTGGGACATTGCGTATTGCTTACAAACAAATTACTGCTAATATGTATTATAATTTTTTGCATTCATGGTCATGCTATGCACATGCACAGAATGTTTAAAGTTCAATTTTTTCTCAAGAATAAGTGAGTTTATTGGGTTCAAAGTACAAATAGCGCACGGTATGTGATTACAAAGAAGTTTTTTTTAATTACAATTGTATTTTATTTGTGAGTCATTTTTCTCGTGCATTTGAGTCGAAAGTACAGTTGTCACATCTTTGAATGAAGTAAATTTATACTTCATTGAGACAGGAATATATTTCTTATTTGATTTCATTGGTAACTTCGTAAATTTAGTCTTGTGTCAGCGGTATCGTGAACAGACATGACGTCACTCGGTATGCACACCGTAGTCTAACAGGAGTGTGTTTATAGCATTGAAGCGTCGGCCAAGGTGCAGGCACAAGTGGCTAGCCTAAATGTAAAGAATAAACTTCTAACTAACGAGTCCAATACACACGCCCAAAGTGGCGCGAGAAACAACCCATTTATATCAGAACCAACTTCGCAACTACACAAGAATGGCTTTTTAAGACGAGGCGAATTGGGCGAGCTCTATGTGAGGTACGATATCACTTCGTTTGCCTGTTTTGCAGAATAAAATTTGTTTTCCCTCCAATATTCATTGTGTTTTTGCTTTATGAACTGTTTATTATTGATTTACAGTGTCATAATTGATAAATCATCTTTTGTAAATACTTTTATAGAATTATAATAATTAAATCTAAATTATATTGAAAAATTTCTGATAAATAAAAAAAAGAAATTATATATAAATGATTATATATAATTGAGTATGAAGAGATTCTTTTGATATTCAGTTAGTAAGGCCAGAAAGAATTGGACAAAAAGATATCAGTCTAAATATAATATTTAGTTTTATATAACAGTTTACTAAAACAGTTCATTGTTATGGTCTTCCTCAATTTTTATAATACTGCAATAGGATATAGATAAAAATGGGAAATTTCTAGATATTCTATGTCAAACAGTATGAAAATGAAAGATCAAAGATTCTCGAACATTTTTCGAATCATCTTTTTTATCTTTCTTAACAGACGTTTGATATCCGAGATGTTGCATATAAAAAAAAGTCAATGACCTTAATTAGCAGAGCGACTGTTGAATGACGCTTATCTGTTGTTAGTAAAGAGATTTAAAGAACTCCAAATATTTGTTATTTATGTTGATTCTGATGGTTGGTCATGCTGTTATCGCAAAACATGTTATTTATAATTATCTGTTGACCTAATATATTGTCAAAAAAACCGTCGTAAATTGGTGTAGAATAATAACTGTTAACACATTATCATTAATACCATTTACTACTGATTATTGATATAAACAATATTTACTTCGAACTGTTTTAATGTTTTTTTTACAACTATGGCTAAGTGTGTTTTATTCCATTAACAATTAAATTCAATTTAGACAGTGACAGATTCAAATACTCTGTGAAATTATCCTTAATCTCTCACTTCCGTGTTATTCTTTGACATAAAATATTTAAAAATTTCTTAATTTTACCTAAATTCTGTCGACTGCAACAACGGTCAAAATATTTTAATAAACAGTATTAAGCTGAAAAAATATTTGGATCATTATCTCTCTATCCGGTTCTTGCTAAGGTCTTACTTTTTAATTGACATATATGTATATAAAATTTACAAATACCTATTTGTTCAACAATTAAAAAGAAATACTGTCAGTTTAGCTTTTTCCTTGTTATGCTTTTTTATTTGAAGAGAATACTAGGAAAATTATTCTGTAAAATAGGCAACAATTGCGCAAGATGTTATCATTTTGTTCTCACGACATGCCAGCTAGAATTGAAATGTCAAAAATCATTTCGCTAGAATCTAGTTGTTAGTTACACTTGTTATCTTATATAGTGCCCATCCCAATTCTGCCCTTTATTATCGTATCAAATTGGGCACATTTATATGTTTTGACACACACACATACACAATCTCTTATATTTCTGAACTAGAAATTTTTTTTTACATTCTTTATGTGCTAAAATGTTAAAATATCTAAATTGTTGTACAAGAGGAACATATCACAAAAACGCAAATATATTAGTAACCAAAACGCTGATCGTGATATTCATTTTACTATGTTGACACATAATCATCTGAACCTATTAATTATCTGGTGTTATGTGTATATATGTTACGAATAGGAGTGGTCTCTTAAACTTCTGCGCCGTAGCGTTAGCTTTGAACGACTTGGGATACCAAGCTTTTGGAATCAGAATCGACAGTGGCGATCTGGCATATCTCAGTAACATAGCGAGGGACACCTTTGAAAAACTTGCTGTCAAGTATAACATACCATGGTTCGGGAAAATGATGATTTGCGCGTCGAATGATATCAACGAAGAGACCATAATAAGCCTGAACGAGCAGGTAAAGGTGCGAGTAGATTTGCGAATCGTGAATATTAAGTGACGGATGCTGTCGTAACCGAGCGTAAACATTTTCTAGAACCACAGAATCGATTGCTTCGGGATCGGTACGCATCTTGTGACGTGTCAGAGGCAACCAGCACTGGGCTGTGTCTATAAAATGGTAGAGATCAATGGTGAACCGAGAATCAAGCTTAGTCAAGAGGTCGGAAAAGTCACGATACCGGGCAAGAAGGATGCCTATAGATTATATGGATCAGATGGCTACGCGTTGATTGATCTTTTGCAAAAAACGACCGAGGAGTCACCACAAGTGATGAAAACGGTTCTTTGTAGACATCCGTTTCAGCAAACGAAAAGGGCTAACGTTACACCATCCCAAGTGGAACCTTTACTCAAGGTATAATTATGTTATTGCATGCACTTTTCGTGTTGTTTGATCTAAATAAGTAAAAATACAATATAGTGACCGTTTCACATATGGTCATCATTGTAATAGATTTTTACATACATACATATACATATAGTAACAGTATATAAACATTGTATAAAAAGCAACGTCTTATTAAGACAACTGATTTGCTTGTTAATTGCAGATGTATTGGAAGGACGGCAAACTGTGTCAACCATTACCCACATTGCAAGAAATTCGTAATAAAGTACAAGAATCTCTCAATACGTTGCGTAACGATCATAAAAGATATCTAAATCCCACACCATACAAGGTGAGATTAAATAATTCTAGAATACTTTGTGAAAACTTCCACACAAATAACAAATTATTACAGATAGATTTATCAGAGTAACAGGATTCAAAATTGTTGTTTTGCGCAATAAACGATTTTCGTCATATATATTTGCACATATATTTTGTAATTTTCTGTTACAGGTAGCTGTCAGTGACGCTTTATATAGATTTATAGATGAATTATGGTCGCAAAATGCGCCAATTGGTGAACTACGGTGAAGCATACTACTCTTATACAGGAATATCGTTAAATTAGTCTTTAGCAGTTATGAACAGAGTAATAACAGAGTAATAACAGAGTCAAGATTTAAAGAAAAATGTAATATAAAAATGCTTCATCAAAGGCAGTCAATAACGTCGCGATTGAGCGATACGTAATACTGTGACATGATCGCGTAATATAAAGTATATGTACAAGATGTCCTATTTTAATTGACGAACATGTTGAAGAACACAAAAAAATGCAATATAACATAATACCTTGAGTGAAGGTTTCACTTGAAATGGTTAGATCTTTTTATTTGCTGAAACGGATGCCTACTGTTTTCATCACTTGTAGTGACTCCTCGGTCGTTTTTTTGCAAAAGATCAATCAAAAAATATAAAAATATAAAACAAATATTGAAATAATATTTGTATCAGGCAACAATTATGAGCTATCAATGAGGTGATGCTAATTTGTTTGAGTTTAGAATTAATTGGACATGATCTTTTACTTAAGAGCAAATAATAATAATGTTCACTAAGCATGCATATCTACATCCGAAAAGAAGAACCCAGATCATAATGCAATTAAACGTTGTGTTCAAAAAATAAAATAGTAAAACAGCGTTGTCGTCGACGTCAAGTGTGTTAGAAATTGCTACATTGAAACCTCGTACAATATGAATTGAACGTCTTCATGTGCCACATTTATTTGCATTGCAAAATATTTGAGATACCATAAATTCCATTGATTCCGCTTTTACTATAGACTAATCTTTTTTTTTTTTTTTTTTCATATGTAATTTTCAGATGAAATTAATGATAGAAGTCGAATAAATCGTTATAACTTCCGTTACTAGTCAAATCAGAATCAGAATTGGCTTACAAGTAAATACTGCATCAACATCAATGATCTTTTAACTTATAGATTAATGAATGAATACGTGGTAAGCTACACTTTGACGGTCATTTGACAGCTGATTGTTACAATTTTTTTCAAAGTAAATTAGTACGTTCTATTTAGAGAATGTTGATTTGACACAATTAAAATGGGACACCCTGTATATATATCACGAGGGTCCTAAAAGCATATTTTTTACATTTTCCATTGTTGAAAGTTTTGAAATTATATCACTGTCGCATCATATCGTTACAATCTATTTTGGTAAATCGCGCGCGTCAATCATACAATACAACATATTTATATAGTTTTACACGATTTTATATAGCAAATTATTTCATCATAGAAATCTATTTGTAAGCTGTAGCTCTGTCGCATGTACTTATTCCCCTTTTTTTGTTTTTTTAATTATACAAAAGAAAGTACAAAATATACATGTGACTTTAGACATATGCACAATTTACGTTCCCGATTCCTGCATAATAATGATTGCAATACATAATTGAAGTATTTCTCATGACGGATAGCGCATAATATGATAGCGTATATTATTATGTAACGCATAATAAGAGTATAATTATACGTTTAAATTTCCATCGGATTATCATGCTGGTCTTTTTCACATGTCTGTATAATTTTCTTTTAGAATTTGTTCTGTGTTATTTGTATTACATTTTAATTATTATTAAGTATATTTGTATAATTGTTATAAACTATTTTAACGATATTTTCGTATAAGAGTGATATACTCGATATATATTAATATCGTTGTTATTTACATAAATGTACAAAGATCGCGAGGAGCATAATTATTATGTACATATTTATAATTTTACACATATGTACAATATGTATAAAACTTATATTGAAACGAGAAGAGATGTGCAACTAAAAAGAACAAATGGAAAGGGAAAAAGTGTTATTTATATCTCCAAAAAAGGAGAAATAATCGATATAAGATGAGCAAATTCAAAGACCGATATATTATTTGTTTATATGTTTTACTTGAGTTTTAGGTATGTTTGGACTAGTTTGAACTATCCATACACATGTAAAACAAGGGTCTCGACAATTATAGTATTTTTTCTAACAATAAGAGAAAGATTTCTATACATATTGTGTGTAGAATATGTCTGCTATTATTTGTATAAAACAATGAGAGATACATAATATTCTTTATAATTAAAAATGTAATGTGTTTTATCTCGCTTAATTTTTATTTTATTACTTATGTATATTTGTAACACATAGATCTGCATTGTTTCGTGATGTGTTTCTAGTATGTTGTTCATATATTGTAAGCACGCGAATTATATAAAGTTAGCTGTTTTTTATAGTGAAAATAAATAATATATGTAGAAAATTAATATATATTGTCATTTGTTGATAGTGTCATATCTGATGCACAATATATAATCTATATTTTAATTTCATAAAAATTTATCTTTTGCCATGTACAAATTTATATAAATTCTCATTTATCAAAATAACATTTGTTTAATTTATAATTAATATTTTACAGTATTGTTTGTCAGTCACGCATTTACGAAGGCTGTTCGATAAATCAAAAGTTCAAAATCTAAAGGATGACGTCACTGTGATGGAATCGTCAGCGAGAAAAAAAATTCTGCTTGTTGATAAAAATTTACCTTTTAAGAGGAATTGGAAATTAAAGCCAAGCTTGATAAGTATTATGGCGAGTTCTACATCTTTGACTTAAAGTAGTTTATAAGTATATAGTATGATTTTCAATGTGTCCACATGTGGCACACAAGTGACGTTGAACATCCCGGTCCGTATGACAAGATTGACAGGAATGGCAACGACCATATTATGACAGGAATTAAACGATGAGAAGCATCTGTTCTGTCAAAACCTTTAGAAAATTATTCAGTTTGGAAGTAGTTTTATTTCCTCAGATTTAAATGGATCAATAAAACTAATGTAGGAGAATTATAAAGGTTAGTAAGCAAAAATCTGCTTTGTACGTTAGAGGTACACACGATCAGTATATACCTATTGATAATTTATACAATGTGCTTGAGTTAATAGTATTTATAATAACAAAAGAAATAATTTTTCAGCACAAAAATCAAACGCATAAACAAGAACATTTGTTATATGTGTTTTATAGAAAAACAAATATATAAAATATTTGAAGAAAATAAGAATTACGCAAAAAGAAAAGAAAATTATATGTGTAATGTTTAAACATACATGTAATGTTTTTATACACATATATCATCCTTGTGTAACAATATTAAATTTATATTTATATATTTTAAAGCATGTCTCAGACTCAGTATATAAAAGTTTGTTTGAAGATCATTAAAAAATGTTGTCCAGTAGTGACGTTAGTATGCACTATACTCGTTATTATCATTACAATTTACATCAATCAAAAGATTTCTCCAATCTTCGTATTTCTCTGTACACAAGTGTATCTGAACTGGTACTCAGTTTACAGCATCAGCTACAAATCGAATCCAATGAGAGTTAAAGAGGTACAAAGTGATTTGTACAGTGTGATGATTCAGCATAAGTTCGAGCAACTCAATAATACGACGCAACCACCAGCTCACAATACCACTTATCGATTCTGGCATTGCGAGAGATGCCAGAGTTACATGTGCAAGCCGACGCAACACTGCGTTTTCTGCCGGAAGTGCTTTCACTTCAAGGACCATCATTGCTTCTTTCTAGGCGCTTGCATACTTCGTCAAAATATGGGCAACTTTATACTGTTTTGCTTTTACACGTCCTTAACATGCTTATACTCATTGTGCATACTAGCACCCTACATGTACGAAAATATTAATCATATAGTAAAGAACGACGCGGATTACTTCAACATATTTCTCAACTTTTGCTTTCCGATTGCCCTGGCTAGACTGCTGCATTCCAGAGACGGCTCGAGTATACTCCTTGTCACAATATTCGATGCCCTTATGTCCATTTTGTGTATTTGTCTAGTACTCGGCATTTGGAAACTGCACAGCTGTTTGGCCGGCAAACAACGTTATGCGAACTTAACGGGAAAGCAAAATCTAAGGGAAATATTTGGGAGCTATGGTTTATCAAATGTTATCTTTCCGTACAATGGTCTTATAGGTACGAGAGACATCAATGGTAAATATGAATTGAAAGAAGTGTAAAACATATCCGATTCTAATCAGGCAGAAGAGATGAGCACATCAAGACAAAATCTAATTATATCTTTATTATGTATTTATATTGTAATAAATATAACAGCAATATGTACAAAACATTTTACGCTTTCAAACACGCTGTAGAACATATCATTGCTTTTTATACTTTTCAAAAGTTTTCAGAGTGTTGTGTGTAAACTGTTTGTACTAAATAATGTTAATATAAATTATATGTAATCTCACATATATGCTTCACGAACGTTCGTGGCAATGTGTTTTTGTAATAATAAAAAAATTAATTCCATAAGTAGATAATGTAAGCCTGCTAAAGCAGAGTAAAGAATTCCCTTGAATTCCAACTTTACAATATCACTTTTTTCGTATATTATCCAACAAATTTTGAGTAATTAAGTAAGTTTACACAAATGTTTTTCTCTTAACACAGACTTAACATTGGTATTTTATCATTAAAAAAAAAAAAAAGTTTTTAGGAAGCATAGTTCAATGACTTATTACTTCTGTGATAGAATATATGATTAATCTTTTTCCTGTTTTACTTGCGTATTTATTTGTGTATGGACAAGAGCTACTTATAGCTATAAAAATTGATTTTATAATTCTGTATGATGATGACGATGCTGTTCCATTACATCACTAGGATGCATAAATAGTCCTTCGCCTACTAACCATGTTGCATGAGGCCTGGGATTTTTGTCACAATGTAAACAATCTAATCCTATTACTTCCATCTGTCCACTGATTGGATTACCATAAGTTCTACCACTAACAGCCAGATATCTGAATACAAAATTTATATATATATATATATATATATCATATATAAAGTTTTTCAAATATATTATACAAAAGATATATGTATTATATTTTATAAGTTTTCATTATTTTCGTCTTTATATATATGTTTAAGGTTTTGTATAACACACACACACACATCTGATAATTTCATAACAATATATTCACCTCCCAGTGTCAGCATGCTGCAATTTAATTCCTTGATCTCTGTCCCAAAACTCAGCTTCACATTGTAGTATCCAGTTGTCACCAGTATCACCCTCTCCTTTATTTCCATATGCAGATACTTCTTGGTTTCCACTCAGAGGTGAACTAACATAATGTGAATGGAGATTCTTCTGGGTTGTAAGATGTTCTAATCTGACAGTACTTCCACATTCAAATTTCTCACTATGTATTAAAAGATCATATGTATTATTATTATTATTATTATTTCACCTGTATTATGCTCACAAAATACAGGTAAAACTGCATGATAAAGTAAAAACTATATAGTTTTTAATGCAAGAACATACCCTCTTGTGCATTGTTTTCCATTTTCCGCTTTAATAAGCCAATATGAATTACCATCTTCTTTGCGATCAATACCTGTCACAGATTGTTGTCCACTGCCAGTTCCGTATTTTATGTCATGAGAATGTAATCTCACTTTGGTTTCCATATTTGACAATTTTAGTACAGAACCACAAGTCACATGATGCATACGTCTGGCTACAAAATGTAACACAGTTATGAAACTGATAAATATAACTTGTAAGCACAATATGATCAAAATTTTATACATATGTATAAATTGTTTATGGTAAACACAAACAGACATACAATAATATAGAATTTTATAAAGGTTTTGGAAATGTTTATAACATTGAAATTACTTGAATATAAAACTCATTTTATATAATGGTTTAAGTACAAAGTATTTATATACAATTACATATATATATGTAAAAATCTATCGGAAAGACATAAATAATAAAATAAATTAGTATATAATGTATGATGACGAATATACTGATAGCAAAATATAACCTATAGAGGCGTATTTACATGGATAATTGCATTCCTAGAAAATAATTTTAAAAATTACCTTGAATACAATTTATGTACAGCAATATTGTTGCTAAACTTGAAAGAATAAGATGCGTAGCGTAGTTCATTACTCAAGTTTCTTAATGATAACTGATAGAAATGAAATTTTTCAATAAACGACGCCGGTGAGATGCTTGACGACACGCAGTGACAGTAGTGACACGAGTTGTAAATACGTGGTGGCGTTCCATTGGTTGTGATCCACGTGTTTGCATCCGATACTAGCGTGTCACTTTTTTACACACAGCACATAAGTTACGTTCAGAGTTCAGAACATACAACAGTTGAGAGATTTTTGACTTGTAATTTAATCATAATTTTGGTGATAGGTTCTGAAGAATAATTTTTCTCACAAGTAATATCCTCAACCGTTGTGCAATTGTTGAGTTGCTGAATGTAAACACATACACACATTGTATACGCGTATAACTTTCGAAGTAAGGCAATTGTTAATAAGAAATGAGAAAAAGTAGCTAATTAAAAACAATTAAAAACATTTAGATATTTTCATTAATTGTTTTATTATTTTAAAAGGTGTGTGGATAATTCTTATAATTATATTTTCTCTATATAAAGTGTCTGAAACTTTTTGACGCAGCTAAAGTGTGAAGATAGATTAATCGAACAAAAAAAAGTCATTGTGCAAAATTTTTAATATTTAATAAGTTTATTAATTAAAAATAACATTACAAATAATTAATATACTTAAGTAATGAATGTTACTTGTAATTTGTAATTGATATTACAATAAATTTTATTTAAGTTTATTAATTAATAAGCCAATAAGCGTGTGGGAAGCGATCGACGGGATTCTGTAGACATATATAAAATTATGTGATTTTCAGCTGTAAAGAAAGATTACTCTTGTCTCTTAGCAACAAGAGGCAGAATAACGTAGCGAGCGACATGTGGCATGGTTTTCCGCTATCAGCTGATATTGATTTATCGATTTTCTGAAAATCACAGTTTTATACACGCCTACAGAATTTAGTCGACCGCAGCTTTTTACGCGCTCATTGGCTCATATTAAGTAATAAATATTGCAAATTTCACAAAATGGTATACGATTTTTTTGTTCCAAATGATTCAATCTTACTTTCACACCTCAGCTGTGTCAGAAAGTTTCAGACACGCAGTACATATATGTATATATAACAAAACTTACAGCTATATGGAGAACAAATTGACTGTAAAACACTATAAAAATGTTTATATATAACAAATATATTTTTATACTGTCTTGGACCCATATTCATTAGTTAAGTGCCTTACATGCTGTTTTTACATATTTGATTTAACAACAATTAGTAAAACACTTATATCTTATATATATATGTATAAACTTCTTTGTTTTACAATATAAAATATAGACTTGATCGACAAAAATATTATATAATAAAATCTTATGCTCGTTACATAATGATATTTTTTATCATATTTGTTTTCGTACTAACTCATGGACATAAACAATAATTAAGGAAGACATGAAAATAAATATTAATTAATATATATATATATATATGTATGTATGTGTGATGTGTGTATATATTATTTGAGTTTTTAATGTTTTATTACAGTAGTGTACATTTTTTCCCCTAATTCTTTTTATATTATGATGCTTTTGTAAAAAACTGCACTATTTTTCTGTGCTTTATTCAATATAAATTACATCTCAATGTTATTTTTAGCTTGAAAATATATCTTTTTATTAAGTCAAAAATAACTGATATCTGTGAATATATACTGTAGTTAAAAATAAATTTTTGTAGAAAAATTATTACCAGGAGATTATAGAGTACTCTTTGGAGAAAACAGTGTGGAATGTGCCTGCCAGAACCATTTTATGTGTTCATAAAAATGCAAATGGAATTTATACATTGTCGACGCATTATTTCAATGAGCGAATGATGAAGAGAAGTGGCATATATGTTTTCAATATTCAATAACCTTTGGACGGGTTTTAACATAAATATATGCTGTAATCATCACAAATAATGCAGCTATTGTGGGCAACACAACTGTGAATAGTCTTTGCTTAATTTCCAGGAATTCCTTTTTTCTCTCTTTCTTCTGTTTGTTTGTCTCTTTCGTCTTTCCTTTCAATTGTCGCATTCTGGAAATCAATAACTGTAATAAGTCAAAAATTTCTAAATACTTAATTGTCAATATAATAACTATAAAAAAAACATGTGTGCAACACATATACATATGTGCAATTATGCAAACTATATTCTTTCTCTCTACTCTGTGAACTGGTGTCTACAATTTTTGAAGAAAATCTACATTCAGTGACTTGAATTTCTCTCAAACATACATACACACATGTTTTGCATACACAAATCCACAAATGCATCTTAAATTCGACTACAAACTGCACTGCTAATATTTTTTCTCTCATGACCAACAAATGAAAATAAATTAAACGATATATATGTACATATATTCATTTAATTCTTAAAGTTTTAAATTATTAATTATTGCGGATTATTATTTATTATTGCGGACTAATGAACTGCTTGACTGTAACGTGCGAGTTTCTCGCAGAAACTAAAAAATAGAAGAACACATTTTTGAGCACCAATACCGACGGTTGTTTTAATAACAATAGCCTTTTTATTATCATTTAAAAGTGTATTTTTGTTACAGCAAAACAACAATTGCGAAACAGGTGTATTAGACACGCATATGTTTTTCGCACTCATTATCAACCACTGACGTTTGTTCATGAACTTTCTTGTAATAGCTTTAATTTCGCCGCGGACAAACGAAAGACACTGATAAAAAAAACGTCGATACCTTGAACACTTTCAGATATGTACTTTAAAATAGTTGGAACAAGCAGGTGTTTGAGAAAAAATTTCGGAGAGATCAAGAGCCCACAGTTGTCAGTTGTTAGCGCAAATTAGATATCGTGTATGTGCACAAGATGACACGTAGTGCAAACGTAGTGTAACATATAGTAAGGCAGTTGGCAGTTCGCATTTACTATGAATAAGTTCCACTTGGCGCTCGCAACAATCGCGAGTGTAGGTCAAATTTACGATATTCTGTCGCATTGGTCGATCTGCCGGACATTAACCAATACAATTGGACAATGTGGACGCGGTTTATGTTGGAGATTGTTGCAAACGCCGAATAAAACTTACTAAAATATCGTTGGTAATCGTGACAGAAGCGAAATACGCACGTGGTTTATTCTGCGCATGGTAGGTTGTCATCGACAGGACCAACGACAATAGGGATTTTGTGACAAAACGCAGCAATAATCAGTGATGACAATTTAAAATAAGAAATAAGGTTCAACTGTAATTCTCTTATCGTCCTATTGTGCGAAAAATAATCCGGCGGAGAATGGCAACCTGGGCAACTGTGCGGAGAACTTCAGCAGGTAAGAAGAATTCATACATTTTTATATTCCAATGAAGTTTGTATTACGCGCGTCACTCCTAAACTTGAATCGCGTTGTACCGGTGTATGTTATCTGCAAAGACTGCAACACATCTTTGTCCTGCTCTATAGCTACGGATGAGAAAGCGGTGCTTCTCGATATTTGATGCACCGTGAACGGAATTCACGGTTGCGTTTATTCATTAAACTCAATTAAACTTCTGAAACGCACGTGGCGAGTATAAAAGACTATTACGTTCACTCTTGTATTATATATATGGCTTCAGTTGAGGAACTGGATCAGCAAGTCGACAGCGGCATGGGTAGCAGCGACGTGCATTCTCCAGAGGTGAAGACACTGCTTCCTGACGATGAGGACGACGACGAAGAGGTATGAGGATTTTTTTATATGAGAAAAAATCGATTTACAAAACAGTCATTTTTAGCAACATGGTTAAACAATCAAAGAAAATTATTCTATTATTGTTAATGTCTTTATAGATGTTTAAATGTATGAGTAAAAAATAATTATATATTATTTATGTGTTCTAAACACATTTCTTTGGTCAGTTATAAGTAAGATTAATGAAATGTTATTCCATGCATGTTTTTTAAACTTGAATAGTTTTTCTGAAAGATAAATAACTATTACTTTTAGTAGGTTTTTAATCAACTAATAAAGAATCTTTTATATTTAGGATGAGAGCTTAGCTGAGAGATTATTAGGTCTGACAGAAATGTTTCCCGAACCAGTACGCAACTTTGGATATAATTTTGGAATTGGTTTATACAAATGTACTAAAGGTACTATATTTGTTTTTAAAAGAATAATTAGATCAATCAGAGATGATAAAACTAATCTTATAACTTTACTTTCTGCTACTAAGATGCTGTTCATATTTTCCAGAATGTACACAATAAGACTTTAAATATAAAAACAATTGAAACATTTTTGCAAATATATACATATACAATTTTTTACAGGGTTATATGCATTTTCACGTACAGCTACATGGCTGTTCTTCAGTTCATCTGTTATTCTCTTTGCGCCAATTATTTTTGAAATGGAACGTGCTCAAATGGAAGACTTACAACGTACACAGAGAAAACAAGTTTTATTAGGACCGAATACAGCTTTTTCAGGAGGTGCTAATCCATCTGGTCTTCCAATGGCACCTCCTGTTCAGCGATAAATCACACAACAAATTTACATAAGAAGTTATGTAAAGCACACATAAATACACACACACACATACATACACACACACATATATATATATATATAGAAATGTCTAAATTAGCAAAATCATGAATTGAGTCCCCCACTTAATTAATTAACGAAACTTGTCGAGTTTTTACAACAATCACGAATGTAAACAATTTTTATCGAGTGGAAGATGTATGAAATCAAGCATGTGTAACACACATACACATATGTGATAAAAAAAGTAATAATTTAAATTTCTACTCCTTTAATGAGTAACATCGGTCTACTTTATTCCTGTCTTTAATATAAAAACTATTAAGGGATTATAAAAGTAACGATAAAAAATATTTAGAAGATTAATACAAGCCAAAATATTGATCTCCATGTTGTTAATAACAAAGATGTATTTTGTCTCGCATCGGTCTTCTAAATTTTCAGTTTTTCTGTCTTTATATTCATCATCCGTTCCTCCTAGTCATTTTTATTGAGAATCAATATGCTGTGATGTGTGGCATCTTATTCTTATGTCAAAACGCAGAAATGACAATAGCATTTTGATTTACACAAAACTTAACGCTAGCATTTTGTTCATTGTACGAATATAAATTATTTATAACAGAAATTACCTACACACAAAATAGTCCCGCAAACAAGGTAAAAGAGAGAAAGTTAGTTAATGTTATTGCGCGTGTTGTCATATATTTTCTGTTATACTTTTTCGAGGAAAAACAAATAAAAAGCATAATATAGTGTCTTTAAATCTTTGCAGTTTATTTATAAATTTTCTGAGTGCAAAAAAAGAGAAAAGTGTTGAACAAATAATGCATGATTAAATACATAAATAAATATGTAAAACTTTTCTTATCTAACAGAATCTTTATTATTATAATTTTGTACTATATTTAGAAAATTATATTCTAATAAAAGTGAGGAATGAAAGAAAAATTATGTTTAACGCACTCTTGCGTGCGTTGCTATAAAAAAAAAAATTTATAAAATATTATTTCATGTACATGTCAAGACTCACAACCGGTTAACTAACACAAGATAATATTCAAATAACTTTATGTAGATGCTTCGAACTATCATCTCTTGTTTCCCTAATAAAGATAGACAAACGCCCCTTATATTTAATGAGGAATTATGATAAAAAGCTTCGAAGCATTTATAACGCAACTCGAATTCTATTCATTTTATGATTGTGACAAACAACACATACATATTATGCTCTCTAATACACCCATGCGTATGCACTATTGACCTTACGTACACATTATGAATGTCTTATCAGCTATCAGTTTCCATGTGTGTACGGTAAAAACAAGACATTGTAGAAGAAAATCTTCTAGTTCATGCGATGATCGTGAACAATTTACTTCGAAAACTTACGCATTTTCAACGCGTTCTATTGCAGGTATTGCATATAGCATTAATAAATAACGTATTTTATTGCAGGTAGTTGTTTATTCTTATTTATATTACATTCTTATTAATATATACTTGGGATATACGTGCGCTTTTAAAATGTGATATGTGTTAATGCGTTAAAAATTGTGCTTATCTTATTTTTGTTACTTCTATTTTGTACATATACATATGTATATATACATATTATTTTAGATTAAAAAATACGGTACTGCGGTAGACAAGCCACAATTTCTGGGAATCAACAGTATTTTCACCAATGATATTCAATTTGTCAACAAGGACAATTATGGATCTATTCCGATATATAGGATCTTTGAGTCTTCAGGAAATGTTAAATTGCCCGATGACAAAAAGGTTCATGATTAAATGTATATAAAATTAAATTAATTCAATTTTCAAGATGTGATTTACTTTTTAGTTGTAGTAATTTAATTTTTAATCGTAGTATATATATTACTACAACTTTCAATAATATTCTCGAGATCATAAAGAAAAGTGAGGCAGTATATCCAAAATAAAATACAGGAGACTAAAACATTTCTTTCTTTTGTGTCGCAGCTTGACAATGCATATCTACTGAACATGTATCGCGATATGGTAACTATAAGCATAATGGATAAGATCATGTACGAATCGCACAGGCAAGGCCGCATTTCATTTTACATGACAAATACTGGCGAAGAGGCTGTGCAGATCGGTTCTGCCGCTGCTTTAATGCCAGAAGATGTAGTTTACGCGCAGTATCGCGAAACTGGTATATATATATATAAATCTTGTGTGCTTAAAAAAAAATTCACTACCTACTAATACTGAAGATCTATAATATGCATTAAATTAGGGTCTTCAGTATTGGCAGTAAATTTTGAAATATAGAAAAAAACGCACCATGTAATTATTTGTTTGCTATTTAAAATGTTACGTATCATGCAACAGGTGTGTTATTGCACCGTGGATATCCTTTAATAAAGTTTATGAATCAATGCTACGGTAACTGTGAAGATGACGGTAAAGGCAGACAAATGCCGGTACACTATGGCTCCAAAGAATTTAATTTTGTAACTATATCATCTCCATTAACGACTCAATTACCCCAAGGTATCACGTGTTTTACTTAGATCTTGTTTCATTGTTATTTATTTAGATTTATTTTATTTAAAATTTAATTGATAGCTTATCTAGTTTTAATGATTAAACTATTCGACTCTCCTCTTCCTCAAAAAAGAAATGATAGAAAAAATTCTTTACAGCTGTGGGGGCTGCCTACGCTTTAAAATTGGACAAAAAAGACGCGTGTGTAGCTTGCTATTTCGGCGAAGGTGCAGCAAGCGAAGGTGATGCTCACGCGGCGTTTAATTTTGCAGCTACTCTATCGTGTCCTGTCATTTTCCTCTGGTAATTTTTTAATAACTTTGACACACATATATATTTTGTTTTTTGACGTCATTAGATGAGAGATGAACTAAATAATAAAAGTAAATGTACACGATCACAAAATCTTCTGACTCTAGTCGAAATAACGGATATGCTATCTCGACATCAGCTGTCGAGCAATTTAAAGGAGATGGTATTGCAGCAAAAGGACCGGCTTATGGAATTAATACGATTAGGGTAGATGGTAATGACGTACTTGCGATGTACTACGCCACGAAAAGTGCCAGAGATTTCTGCATAAGGCAACAAAAACCTGTTTTAATAGAAGCCATGACTTATAGGTAAACAAATGTATATGTTACATGTATTGCTGCATCGATTTGTTTTCTTAGCAACTTTCATATTAAATAATTTCTCTTTCTCTCTCTTGTTCTTGCTATACAAATTTTCTTTACAAAGTAAGACCTTTTTAATATAAAATTAAAAAATCGTGCATTGTAAAAATTCGTAGACTCGGGCATCACAGTACATCAGACGATTCTACAGTTTATCGATCAACCGAAGAAATCGCTCAATGGAGCACCTATGCGCCACTCGCAAGATTCCGTGAATATTTAGAGTTTCTTGGCCTATGGTGTCAAGAGAGAGAACAAGATTTATTAGATTCGACTAGAAAGGAGATCCTTCGTGTTCTTGTGGAGGCAGAAAAGAAGTTAAAACCACACTGGAAAGAGTTATTTACAGACGTCTACAAAGAAATCCCTGATCACATTAGGTATTAGCTTGATAAAATACTGAAATAATTAAATTGGCGTCACTTTTGATATATTTTACACATTGCAGGAAACAAGTAAATTTAATGGAAAAACATTTAGGAGAATTCAGACAACATTATCCATTAAATTCATTTATCCGCACAAAGTAAGGAGAAAAATTTACCTACTGGAAATATAAATTTTATACATTTAAATTTTGTTCTTTAATAATGAAATCGTAAACAAAACAACAAAACTCTGCTACTTTTTTTTATTTATTGCTTTATATTATCTGCAATTTCTTTATATTTCTCTATTCGATATTCTTTCATTGCTGCAGCAAGTAGCACATTGTGAAGTAAATTTTGTCTGTATGGATTACTTAAACATAAACTCGGATAAATGTTACCTGAAAAAAAAAAAAAAAACAATCATCAAAGAAATCAATTATTTGCATGGCTTTGTAAAAACATCCTTCGTGTATCTTACCTTTAAGTTCTAAAATTGATCTTTCATATTGATGGCGACCCATAGGATACAGATTTGGTGCCTTCAAAAGTCTGGTGAAAGAAGTAGAATAATTTTGATATCTTGGTACAAGAACTTTGAACAGTTTATGTACCAATTGCTTTTCTATTATCCAAAAGTTGGCCATATCCATTGTCTCTTTGTGTGTAGGTCCATGGCGAATTGCATCAAAAATCAACTGGAAAATAATGCTCTATTTCAAGAACTGTATCTCTGTTGTGAAAGATATTGTTTATACACTTTAAAAAACTTTATAAATAACATCAACAAATGTACCTGATCAACATATCCTCTGGTTTCGTCAGCTCTTCCATAATTTAATTCAAGTCGTTCGTATTTAATCAACGCTGTCAGGGTTTTCTGAATTTTCCGAATACGACCTTCTGGACCTTCTGGATTTTTTAACTTCCGAGGTGGTTTGATATTGTATCTCAATTTGGATACCAATTTTTCTAGCTTTGCTGCTTGTTGTTGTCTCACTATCGGTGGTCTCATTTTCTTTCTGTGAAGTTTATACTAAAATTAACAATATATATAAAATGATGTATGTATGATTGATGTTATAGCAGCTAGTAGATTATTTTAACACTATTCAATAATTTATTCTGCTAACATTAACAACCTACAGTTTATGTAACGTTTATTGCAGATGTTCAGTTTTGACAGTGAATTTTGGAACACAACATAGAGACCTGTTCCTTCTCGCTGCATAAAGTCGCTCTACAACCAGCAGCTGTGGTTGGCTCGTAAAGGCAGAGCTTATGCAGGACAGAACGCAATTCAGCGTTACATATGACAAAAATAACGCAGTAGCCAATCAGCACTTTGCTTTTATGTAAAAACAGTTTTATTAATTGGTTATTATTTCTTATCCGCGCGTTGATGTCCTTGTCTCTACACTCGATTCAACGAGAGAAGAGAAACCTACTGCGCAGAGGAGAAGAAAAGGTGGGGCAGCTTACCGGTAGGAGAGATGCGCGAAATGGACGCGTTTTCGTCCGTCGAAATTCTCTTCTCTCGTTGAATCGAGTGTAAGCTCTTTCGTCAGTCCAATCGCATATACAATATTCAAATATATAAGGCGTAGTCTACAATACAGTCGTAAGCTAAGCCTTAAGCCGTAAGAAATTGACCAATCACAATCAATTATTCTTCTGTACTTTATCTGTGATTGGTCAATTTCTTACGGCTTAAGGTTTACGTCTGTATTGTAGACGACGCCTAACGCATTTTGGTGAAAAGTGCAGTCGAAAAAGAATAGAGCCACAACCCACAGGCAACATGGGAATGCAGTCACATGCGCATGCGCGCATACGCGCGTATATTCATACATGCCTTCCGTTTGCGACTAACCTTGCAAAATATATACATATAGCTGTATATCTAGAAAACGTTAACGAAGATTAAGAATCTGTTTTTATTTATGGTTCACGTGAGCGCTAAATATATAATTTTCTCGTGTTAAGTAAAAACGTGATTGGCCTCTATTCGACAGAAGTTCGCGTGCACATCATGTAAGTATATTATACGTATTGTTTTAATCATATACAAGGTTTAAGGCCGGTGTTATTGACATCAAACGTTATAGAGGAAGAGAGAGAGGGAAGGAGAGGAAAAGAGAGTATGAGAGTGTGAGTTGATCACAGGTGATGTATTAAGAGTTATTTAAAATAAGTACATACATGCATTATTTTAGATTCTATAGTTATGTGATTTATAGTCACTCTCCGTGTGTGGGTGGTGTGTGTTGAACGCGTGCACGTACATACGTATTTGCATGAGTACATGAAAATATGTTATTATTTCTTAATCTTATTTTATATATTACTACATCTCTTGCTTAATTTACGTACAATATGATTAAGAAAGTTGAAGAATTT